>PVJL010006700.1:0-88162 GCA_004026885.1 Lyroderma lyra | reverse complement strand
GAGAGTCTCATATCCACATTACGTATTTATTTTTTCAATGATCTAAGTCCTGCTGATTTGTTTTGAGTTTGGGGGGGACAGTTTTGTTTTGTTTTGTTTTGTTTTCATTTTTTGCCTCTTTATAACGAGGTGTAATTTTGACCATAAAAATGCCTGCATTTTAAAGAAACAACTGAATTGTTTGTACATACTTGTATTTAAAAACAATTTCATTGTGACACCCTATCAAGTTGTTTGCACAGTACTGCCAACGTAAGCCTGTGGTGGTAAGTTTGCTAACTTAATTGTCAGATTTGGAGGACAACAACAGCTCTGATGGCCATTCCAGAAAAAGAGTTCCAAAATTGCTTAAAAGGGTGAACTAGGTGCTGGTATTGGTGCACAGCTTCCCAAGGGGAGTTCTTCGAAGGTGACCTTAAGTGATATTCAGCAGTGAGGTATGCTAGGATGAGTTTGCAAAATTAAATGTGTAACCTCATATATATATGAGGGCTGTCCAGAAATAAATTCAGCCATAAATGCCTCTATTTTTCATATTACATGTTTGGACACTTTCCTGACAGCCCTCATGTATCTGTGACTATATATACATTGACGATTAGATGTATAAACCAGTGTGCAGGTATATAGTTTTACCTCATTGTAGTTTTAAATTGTATTTCCCAGATGTATAATGGTGTTTTTCATTTGTATATGTATTTATTGAGTGTTCTCTTCTATGAAGTGTCTATTCATGTCTTTTAATCAATTGTAAAATTGCCTACCAATTTTATCTGGTATGGAATTGTGGTGGTTATTTATATATTGTTGATAAGAATTTTAAGATATTTTCTCCCACTCCGTGGTTTGCCTTTTCATGTTTCCATTACCAACATAGTGTAAAAAATTATTAGTTTTTGTATTATTCTTTTATATGTTTTACATAGAGTGCTCACATTTTTATTGAGTTAATGTATTACTCAGCTTTTAGTGTCAGGATATGGCAGGAAAAAGATAAATGAATTTTAACAAAATTTCTATATATTCATCAGTTATATAGATAATTATAAATCTATCACTGCTTTTTTATTTTTATCTAATTTTAGTTCAGTGGTGTTTTGATTTCTCCAAGAATTAACTACAGGAAAATTATTCATAAAAATAGGCTCTTTTACTTTACTTCAAGAGCTGTATTTCTTAATCTGATGGCTATCTACCAATTTTCCCAATCACTGTATTTCTTAAGAGTCAACTGGAGATATCACTGAAATGAAAGGTCTGTGAGTTTTAAAAGTGGATGTTATTGATTTAAGCAAGAGGTAAAAAATGTTTGAAGGATATTAACCAGGGAAATAATGGTATCTCATAGCTGGCAAAGTGATGATTTAGGACTTTCATTGTATTTTAGAACAAAGATATAAAACTTTGTATTTGAATTATTATTTTATGACCAGATTTGTTTCTAGATAAACTCCATAAAATAGTCATGTTAATAATATCACATATAAGAAGAATCAATACAAAATTCCCAATGAGTTTTGCTGTATTTCTGTATTATTCACTTTCATTTCCTTTCTTGAAAAGGCAGAATATACTAGAATAATTGAAACTAAATTATTCATACTTTTCCTACCTCACCTAATTCTTCAATAAAATAACTGGATTACAGAAAGTATGCACATAATTTCATGAGAGGAAGGCAGAATTATTATACTTTTCAGCAATACCAGTTTTCTGGATGTTCCAGAAACTTCTTATCTAATATAGTTATTCAGCAAGTATTTCTTTGATGCCTAGTAATTTCAAGATCCTAAAAAGCTATAAGGATAAAAAGATAATTCCCAACTTTAAGAAAAAAATAATATTAAACTTAAAAAAATAAGGTTACACAAATTGTAATATAGAGGGTGGTATAAGAGAGATACAAACACCCATACAAAAAGAAAAAGTACTGCAAGCAAACAGATGTACAAATTATGAGGGCACTAAAGGGAGAAGCTATCTCAATGTGTTTAGAAAAATAGATGAGATTCTTCCAGAGGAGTGAAGGCTTGACTCCTTGAAATTTATGTTGGTTTCAGGCAGTTGATTGTGGAGGAGATGTCCAGATCAAGCTTGTCCAACCTGTGGCCCAGGATGGCTTTGAATGTGGCCCAATACAAATTTGTAAACTTTGTTAAAACATTACAAAAATAATGCAGATCTTTTTTTTTTTAGCTTCTCTGCTGTCATTAGTGTTAGTGTATTTTATTTGTGGCCCAAGATAGTTCTTCTTCCACGGTGGCCCAGGGAAGGTTGAATGCACCTGGTCTAGATTCTAGCTAAGGGAGAGGATGTGAAAAGTCACAAGAATATTTACAGGAATGGGAATCTTAGGATATTACAGTTAATTTGATATGTTCTGATGCATAAGTTTGGGAGAAATAAGAAATGAGTTTAGAGGGATTGTCTGTGGCCATTCTCAATTTTAGCATGAAGAAGATGGTGATATCATTATACAGGAATGCAACATATTTATTTGAAATTTTAGTAAGATCACTATGGCCAGGAGTTGGTGATGGCAGCAGGGATAATAAATACATTGATAAATTAGTATAGAAGTTAAGATTTAGAGCTCATCTTCCCAGTTCATTTCCAAGGTATTGCAAGTGGCAGAGTGATCGATTCTCTCATCTGAAATTGTCCTGCTCTCACAGCAGTTAAAATAGTTTATGTAGAGACATCAGAAACATGGCAGCATATGGGGTCCCCCTTGATCTCTCCCCTTGAAGTTACAACAAGTTGAACATCCCTAATTCAACAAAGAATTCTCTGTGCAATACACCAATACATCTGAGAGGTTTGCACAGTGAAACATCTGAAATTGAGAGAATCAAGCAAATGGGAGGAGGGTAGGGCGAATGCAGTCTGGAGCTCACTGCAGTCCTGGGAGAATGGATGGATTCAGGCTGCAGGTCCACTCACTGTGGCCCTGAAAATTCCTGCCTGAGTGATCAGCACATACCATATTTTTCCATGTATTATGCTCACTTTTTGCCCTAATTTGTGAGGGAAAAATAAGAATGTGCATTATACATAGGTAGTACTAATTCTGTACCTATATAAATGTTTTTAATTCATTTATTTCTGCTTATGAGTTAAAAGTGTAACTCTAGAAATCAATAAGATGTCATATCAAAATAATACCCTGAAATATGAAAATCAGATTTTTATATATAAAAATTTTTGTACATAAAATTTCCTATACCTTGTATCTATTCCTGCATTTTTTAATTATTTGTTACATAAAATGTCTTATATGTAATATGTTTAAAAATAATGCTAAAATTCCTTTATAATACCAAAAACAAGTACCCAAATATAAACAAGTAAAAAATTGAATTAAAAACTTAAAATGAAAGAATTTTTCCCCAAAAGTTTAGGCCAAAAATGTGGGTGTGCGTTATACACAAGAGCACATTCTACATGGCAAAATGCACAGTAATATGGCTGAACCTAGTGATTGGGGCAGAGACTTCAGGGCAGAGACCAAATATAGCAGTATGATGGCTGTGGTCCAGCAGCTTTCACTGCCAGACAGAAATCGAAGCTTCAGAACCTGGCTGCCTTCTCTCATTCTCCAAGAGCTTGCTTCACCGCACCCTCCCAGAACCAGAAGTAAGCCTCAGAAAAAATCTGTAGCAGTGTCAGGTAAAAGAGAAGAATATCTACAGTCCTGAGAACTAGAGAGACAGTTCCTGAGCAGCTAACACACACTGTTGCTAATCCAGTGACAAAGATGGAGAAATAAGGGGAGGCAGTTGTGGTCTAGCAGTCACCATTACTTGGAGAACAAAGCCACAAACACCGGAGACCTCACTCAGCTCACTCTGCCCCTACCTTTTGCAGCTGATCCCAGTTAGGGACCTAGGGCTGCTGAGGGGCATAGCTCTGCATCTTGCTGCAAGGTAAGCACTGGGATTTCAGGGGCTCAGAACTCCATTGCCTACTACATTCTTTCATGGGGGTGGTGCCCTGAGACCAAGGTAACCTTGTCACTGAGGAGATGCCCACCTCTTCAGAGAATCTTCCACAAGGAGAAGTCAGAAGAGAGCAAGAGAAAATATTAATAAAATGCTCCAGTGCTATCTTCTGTAAAACAAAAGAAAGACCTCTTCTTATCAATCTGCTGCAGAATTCATCTCCATAGATGCCTAGGAAAAGAAATACTCCACCAATTATATGAATCATCAAGGTAACAAACAAGGCAGAAAGAAAATGAAAAACCTCCAGAAAATAAACTTAAAGACATGGAAGTATGTGACTTAAATGACAAAAAATTTAAGATTGCAATTCTGAAAAATGAGATGCAAGGAAACTAAGATAGGCAGTTTAATGAACTCAGAAATAAAATCAACAAATAAATTGAATACTTTACCAAAGAGATTGAAATTAAAAAAAAAAAAAATAGAAATGCCAGAGCTGAAGAACTTTATAACAGAGGTAAAGAATGAACTAAAAAGCTTAGGAAATAGAGCTGACCAGATGGAGGAAAGAATTAGTGATATAGAAGATAGAAAACTGGAAATTACGCAGACAGAAAAAGAGAAAAACTTGAGAGTTAAAAGACATAAAAGTACTCTACAAGAACAATATGACTCTATCAGAAAGAGCAATATAAGAATAATGGGTATACCAGAAGAAGAGAGAGAGAAAGAGAGAGAAAGGGCACAGTGTACTCAAACAAATAGCCAACAAGAACTTTCCAAATCTATGGAAAGAACTGGATCCTCAAACCCAAGAGGCAAACAGAACACCTAATTATCTCAATCCTAAATGGCCTTCTTCGTGGCATATTGTATTGAAACTATCAAAACTTTTTGACAAAGAACAAATTCTCATGGCTGTCAGGGAAAAGAAGATTGTAACCTACAGATGAAAGCCCATTAGATTATCATCAAAATTTTCAGCGAATACTCTATAAGTTAGGAGGGAGTGAAATCAAATATTCATACTATTAGAAGAAAAAAATTACCAGCCCAGAATAATTTATCCAGCAGTTATTCCTTAAATATGAAAGAGTAATAAAGATGCTTCAAAATATACAGAAGCTAAGGGAATTTTCCACCACAAGGCCTGCATTACAGGAAATAATGAAGGGAATTATTCTACATGAAACAAAAAGACAAAAGGATACAAAACTATGAGTAAGATGATTAATTGATAAACAGAAGCAGGAAATGGCAACTCCTACTCAAAACAGGGTACCGTATATTTAAATATAATATAAAGGGTAAAGGAGATAAAAACATAAAAAAGGAAGGAGAAGACAATTTGCTACTGCAACTTGGAAATGAAGTCAAAGTAAAATAGGGATAACTTGTGACAACAAAAAGGCAGAGGGTAGAGGTCTGAATTTGCAAAAAGGAATGGTGGTAAGATGCATGCTGAAGAAAAAGGGCTACTATATATATATGAAATGTTCTTTAACATAGCCTTAATGGTAACCACTCAAAACAAAACAAACAAAACAAAACAAAACAAAACAAAAAACAAACCAGAACTGAGACATATAATATAAAAGATAGGAAAAAATCATAGAAAACCACAAAACTAAAATAACAGACAGAAACACAAAAGTAAAGAAACAGTGGAGGAACAGAGCTACCATTAAACCAAAGATAAAATGGCTGTAGGAAATTCTCATATATTAATAACCATCCTAAATGTAAATGAACTGAACTCACCAATTAAAAGGCACAGAGTCGCAGATAGGATCAAAAAAGAAAACCCAGCCATCTGCTGCCTCCAAAGACACAACTCAGCCACAAGTACAAATACAGACTCAAATTGAAAGGGTGGAAAACAATACTCTAAGCAAATGACATCTAGAAAAACACAGGCATAGCCATACTTACATCTGATGAAACAGAATTCAGGATAAAAAAGGTGATAGGAGACAAAGATGGACATTTTATAATGATAAAGGGGACAACACAACAAGAAGAAATGACACTTATTAATATATATATATCAATCAGGAAGCAACAAAATTTACAAAGCAACTACTAGCAGAACTAAAGGGAGAAACTGAGAAAAACACAATTATAGTAGGAAACCTAAACGCCATTGACAACCATGAACAGATCATCCAAACAGAAAATCAATAAGGAAATATCAGCTTTAAATGATACATTAAAGCAATTGGACATAATTGACATTTATAAGACACTTCATCCTATAACACAAGACTATACATTCTTTTCTAGTGCACATGGATCATTCTCAAGGATAGACCATATGCTGGGACACACAACTAGCCCCAGCAAATTTAAGAAGATTGAAATCATACCAAATGTATTTTGTGACTACACAGCTTTGAAATTGGAGATCAACTACAAAAAGAAAGCAAAAACCCCCACATATATGTTAAACAATATGTTATTTAAAAAGTGAATGGGTCAAAGAAGAGATCAAACATAACATAGAAGCAAATGAGAATGAAAACACATTGTGTCAATATTATTGTTGCAGTGAAAGCAGTATTGAAAGGAAAATTTATATCATTACAGGCTTATCCCAAGAAACAAGAAAAATCTAAAACAACCTAAAATTATATATTAAAGAACTAGAAAAAGAAGACCAAATGCAACCTAAGGTCAATAGAAGATAGGAAATAATAAAAATGACAGCAAAATTAAATGAATTAGAGAATAAATAACAGTAGAAAACATTAAAGCAAAAAAAATTGGTTTTTTGAAAGATTAATAAAATTGACAAACCTCTGGCTAACTCACTAGGGTAAAAAGGGGAAAGACACAAATAAGCAAAATCAGAAATGAAAGAGAAGTTATGACAGATACCACAGAAATAAGACATTGTTAAAAGAAATTGAAGAAGACACAAAGAAATGGAAAGATATTTCATGTTCATAGATTGCAAGAATCAACATAGTTAAATTGGCCATGTTACCCAAAGCAATACACAGATTTAATGCAATCACCATAAAAATCCAATGGTATATTTTTTAAAGCAATAGAACAAAAAAAAAATCATCAGATTTATATGGAATCACAAAAGACCCCACATAGCTAAAGCAATCCTGAGAAAAAAGAACAAGGTCAGAGGTATCACACTCTTTGACTTAATTTATACTACAAAAGGACTATAATAAAAACATGATAGTATTGGCAGAAAAACAGACACACAAACCAATGGAGCAAAACTGAGAGTCCAGAATTAAACCCATATATTTGGGGTGCCAAAAAATGTATGCAAATTTTAAGCAATATTATCTATGTATTACTTTTTAAAGTTAAATTGAATTACAGTAACGATGTGTTGTATGATGTATGTTCAAAAGATGGCATTAATCAAATGAATGCTAGTGTCACCATGTGACAGGTAGGACAGTCAAAGAAAATGGCAGGAGCATAGTTGACCTTCAAGGAGCACAAGACCATTTTGAAGTGGTATTTGAAATTCAAGATGTTGTGAAAATGCAATGACAGTGGAGGTGTGAATATGCAACAGAACCATACCTAACAATTGCACACATTTGTGGTAAGTTTGAGATGCATGGTGCTGTGTGTGTTGTGCACAAGGGATACAAGTGGACACTTTGGTCAATGTTGGTCAAGCAGTAGTTCACCATAATCAGGAGTGTCTAGATGCTGCTGGTAACTACTTTGAGTACCTCTTGTAATTGCAGAAGTCAAAGTGACTTGTATTCATCTTTTGGTATCAGTATATATTGAATATTACAATTGTAATAGTTTTTTTTCCTCTCTTACAATGTGTATACATTTTTTTGCACCCTCTGTGTACGGGCAGGTAGTTTTCAACAAAGGAGCCAAAAACATACAATGGAGAAAAGAAAGGCTCTTCAATAAATGGTGCTGGGAAAATTGGAAATCCATGTGCAAAAGATTGAATCTGGACTACTATCTGTCACCATATTCCAAAATTAACTCAGAATGGATCAAAGACCTAAATATAAGACCTGACACAATAAATTGCATAGAAGAAAGCATAGGTACTAAACTAATGAGCCTTGGGCTCAAAGAGGACTTCATGAATTTGACCTCAAAGGCAAGGGAAGTAAAAGCAAAAATAAATGAATGGGACTATATGAAACTAAAAAGCTTCTGCACAGCAGAAGAAACCATCAACAAAGCAAAGAGACAGGCAACTGAATGGGAGAATATATTTGCAAACAAAACCTCAGATAAGGGTCTAATATCCAAAATATATAACTCAACAACAACAAAAACAATCCAATTAAAAATTGGGCAAAGGACCTAAACAGACACTTATCCCAAGAAGACGTACAAATTGCCCACCAATATATGGAAAAATGCTCAACTTTAGTAGCTATTAGGGAAATGTAAATCAAAACCACAGTGAGATATCACCTCACACCTGTTAGTATGGCTATTATCAACAAAATAAGTAATAACAAGTATTGGAGGGGTTGTGAAGAAAAAGGAACATTCATACACTGCTGGTGGGAATATAAATTGTTACAGCCACTATAGAAAACAGTATGGAGGTTCCTCAAAAAAATAAGAATAGAATATAATACAACCCAGCTATTTCTCTTCTAGGTATCTATGTTAAAAATCTGAAAACATTTATTCCTAAAGATATGTGTACCCCTGTATTCGTTGCAGCATTTTTTATGGTGGCCAAGACATGGACCACCAACATGTCCTTTGATAGATGATTGGATAAAGAAGAAGTGTTGTATATATACAACGAAATATTACTCAGCCATAAGAAAAGATAAAATACTGCCATTTGTGACAATATGGATGGATCTTTAGAGTATCATGCTAAGCAAAATAAATCAGGCAGAAAAAGTCGAGAACTGTATGATTTCACGCACATGTGGGATATAAAACTAAAGCAACAAACAAACAAAAACTCATAGACGCAGTTAATTGGTTACCAGAGAGTAAGTGGGGAAAGGAGAAGAGGAGAGGATAGATGAGGGTGAGAAGGTTAAATATA
Organism: Lyroderma lyra; assembly: GCA_004026885.1. Lineage (NCBI taxonomy): Eukaryota > Metazoa > Chordata > Mammalia > Chiroptera > Megadermatidae > Lyroderma > Lyroderma lyra. The sequence goes on along the minus strand of PVJL010006700.1, from coordinate 79,192 downwards.
TGGTGATGGAAGGAGAACTGACTCTGGATGATGAATACACAATACATTAAGCAAATGATGTATTATACAATTGTACACTTGAAACCTATATAATTTTACTTACCAATGCCATCCAATAAATTTAATATAAATTTAAAAAAATACTTCTGGTCTTTGATAGAACTAGAACAGTTGAGAACTACCAAAAAATAAAAATAAAAATACAATGTTGGATAATAAAAAAGTTAAAACAGTCTATGCACCCCTGCACACAGGAGATGGATCCATAGGAAGTAATTTTACTAGGTGCCTGCACCCTCACCTAATTGTTATTCTTGAGAAACTATTTCCATCCTTCCATGCTGGTTTTTCTGGGAACCAGCATACACAGGTAATTGAACAAGTGCCACAAGGAGGAGTGATGGACTTTAATAAAAAGCCTAACAAAATTATAGCAAAGTAACAAATAATGAGAACAAAGATAGATGAAGAACGACACCCATAGGAAGACTGATACCCTGATCTGAGAAGGAAAGGTTGGAAGAGATAGAGGGGAGGACTGAGGGAAGCTTATACTGACTAAATCAGCAAGATACTGTACTTTTGCTACTCCCTTGCTTTTAGACTACAAAAACAATATACAGAGCTTTACCTGAAATTCACTGGTATACTACATGATTTATTTTCATATGTTCCATTTTCACTAAGTCTACTTTGCAGAGATCCAAGAGGAGAATACTTAATACAAATTATCTTTGGAAAGTGAATAGATTAAAAGTGCATTTGGTATATATATACAATGGAACATTGCTTGACAATTAAAAAGAATGTAATTTTACCATTTGTGACAACATGGCTAGACCCAGAGGGTATCTTGCTGAGTGAAATAAGCCACACATAGAAAGACAAATACCATATGATCTTACTTACATGTGGATTTAAACAACAAAATTAATGAACCAAACAGAAGCAGACTAATAGATATAGAACAAACTGATGGTTAACAGATGGGAGAGGTTTTGGGAGCTAGGTGAAAAAGGTGAAGGGATTAAGACGAACAAATTGGTGGTTATAAAATAAAGAAATGTAAAGTACAGCATAGGGAATATAGTCAATAATATTGTAATAACTACAGTGCCAGGTGGATACTAGGCTAATCAGAGGGTCCACTGTGTAAATTATATAAATTTCTAACCACTATGCAGTCCAACTAAAACTAATTCAAAGTAATATTGAAAGTCAACTATAATTGAAAAAAAATTTTAAAAGAGGGAAAAAAGATAAATGGAAATAAGAGGGTAGAAGTTTTAATTATAAAATAAATAAGTCATAGGCATATAAACCACAGCATAGAGAATATAGTTGAGAACATTGCAATAACGTCTTATGGTGTGAGATGGTTACTAGACTTATTATGCTGATCACTTCTTTAAGTAAATGTTGAATAATTATGTGTACACCTGAACTAATATAATATTCTGTTAGCTATATTTTAATAAAAATATTTTAAAGTGCTATGTAAGGATCAAGGATATAAACCAGTACCTTTAGATTGACTCTCGTGGAATTGGGGAATGTTACAGAAAACCTGTGAAAGAATAAGAAATACCACTATAGTTGAGATATGTGAACCTGGAGACCTAGGCTTATTCATCTTTGTATCTCAAAGCTAACATAATTCCAAATACATAGAAGGTGCTTAACATTGAATGAATGAATTGGGAGCGTTCTACAGCTTACTAAATGCACTACAAGCACTTTATTATTCCTTCATTGTTTTTATTATTGTGTTGAAGGGGAGGGGTAAGATAAGAAGACTAGGTACTGCAAGAATAATGAAATTGAATTTGTTCAACCTAGTTACTATGTGTTTTGTTTTGTTTGTTTTGTTTTGCTATAAGTATTACACACAAGTTTAAAATGGACATTATCAAATTACTTTAGATTTTTAGAGAGTAAGGATATTATTATTTTCTTAAAACCAAATACAAAACGTGGTATTTTAACTTTTGTTTGCTCTTCAAGCTTCTATTTCTATCTTTCTCAGTCGACTCTGCCCCCAGGAAACTTATCTATTTAAATTAAATTGTCTGGTTCTCTTGCTTTCTGACTTCCTAAGAAGGGGGCCACCTCAGCTCTTTCTGCTCTTTTTCTTGTCTTTTCATGCCTACAGAGGAATATACAATCTCCCTATTAGTAGCCCCAAATTATTACAATACCTTTGTGATTTCCCTACACCCTACAGAAATGCCTTATTATACTTTCTGAAAATTATTCAATTTTATTTTGACATTCATTTCTTGTCATTACTCTGATGGATACATATGATAATCAATATAATGTAATACAACTAATTTGACTTCAGTTTGGCAAATTATTCAATATATTTATAATTGATTTGTTTTGAAACACACACAAATAAAGTCATTGAAATTATAGAATTTTTCACTTTTAGGATCTCTTGTCTCATTCATTTCTGGACTGCAAATAGAGGTTATAATCAGCCTCAAAGATATTATTGAGTTAATTTTAACCCATTTTATAAATTCTGTTTTTATTATGATATATATGGGACATAAAAATAAATGAAAATATAATTACTGTATTTTAAATGTATATTCCTGGGACAATGGCTGTTATGAAACATTTTCCTGTTCTGTGCCCCTCAAAGAGAGGTTTATAGTGTTTTTTTCTGGTGCCAATCTGCTGGGTTCATATTTTGGTTTGACTTTTTACTAGCTCCTGTATAACCTTAAGTGATTTACTTACAATTTTCTGGCCTTTAGTTTTTTTTCATTTATAAAATGAGAAAATGAAGGAAATTATGTATGAGAAGATTTCAAGAAAACTAAAAATGTACTAATAAAATTAAAATCCTCACTTAAAGCAAATATAAAAGTTGGAACCCAAATCATAACTCTTTGCCAAAGTTGTAGTTCAAATTGTAGATCATAAATTGCAACAGTATTGAGAATATTTGAGTCTAGAGATGTTTCTCACAAATGCCTTTTAATAAACAGACAAAAGAGATATTAATAGCTAATTGTTTTATATGAAGTAGATACTGTAACAATAACTAAAAATATAGGGCCAAATATATAGAAGATAAAAATTATTTATAAATGCTTATCATAAAAGCAGTATCCAGGTGAAGATGTGCTCTGTTTAGAACAATGCATTATCTACAACTTTTCACTTTCAAATTGGATGTTCTGGCAGTTTACTTGTAAGAAGATGTCTTGTAGAATTGTACTTAACCATAATGGTTTTCTATTATTTCCTGTGAAATGTAAATACTTACTTCAAGGTTTTATTTGCTACAATTTTTATATGCTTACTGTCAGGAATATTGTTTACTTAATGTATATTTGCTATAAAATTTGAACATATTTTAACTAAGTATGAATTTTCTGATTTTATTACACAAAATACAACCAATTTAAAGAATGTGTGAAATCTTTCAGAGTTAGCAAATCCATATCTTAGTTTTCTCAAATGAAATAAATTTATGCCAGAATAAAATGAAAGATTATACCAAAATTATTTTAAAATTGAATGCAGAAAATTTACTTCTTATTTATGAAAGTAGAAATAAATAGAACAATAAAATCATATCAGTTATGTGGAGGGGAAAACATGAAAATAATTCAGGATAAACAGGCAAATAAATAAAAGAAGAAATTTCATACTGAATATTGAGAAAGCAGGTTCAAATTAAATATTTTTGTTTCTTAATAAAACCTGAAAGCAAATGGGGAAAAAAGCCTTAATAAGACATATATTATACATTACTTTCCATTATATAAAAATGATCTTTTATTTTATCACAGTTTACAATGTTGCAATCAATACAACAGAAAATACAAAATACTTTTTCCTAGAAAATTTTAAAAAATGAAATTAGCTTTATTTTTATTGTAAATCTAATGCATGTTATTAACAAATCAAATAATACAGAAAATTGTAAGCAAGAAACTAAAATTTTATTCCAATAATATTTATTATTAATGTGTGGTATCTCTATATTGAGATGATTTTCTCTGTATACCCTAATGGACACTAACTAACATATTTCCAAGTTAGGATAATAGTTAATGCTCTCCTTAGGTTATGTTAACTACTATTTTTAAATTAGCAAAGCATTATGAATATGTTACTATTTTAATAACTTAGAAAATTATTATTACATTATTTGATGGTCGTCTAACTGTTAGACTATAGAGTGTTCTGCATTTTTTGCCATGTTAATACTGAATTGCATAATGTATAAAAATGTATACAGTGTTAAATAAACATAGTGTTTAAGAATGGCAGGTAATGTGTACACATTTATTGTAAGTTTTATGGAATGTAGGATGAAGTTATTGACAAATATGAAAAAAAATAAGGTGCAACCAAATAGTTAAGAGTCTCTGCTATAAAATTGAACAATACCAAAACAGCTTATGGTCTGATTTATGTTAATCCTTGGGTGTAATTATTCATCAATTTATTTCTATGTATGTGTGTAATTTTTTTCATAAATTTTATTCTTAAGTTTTAATATAATTTTACTTTATAAATTACTCTACTACTTCCAGTTTTGGACAGTTATGGATTTGTGCAGTATAGTGCTAAATGACCATAATTCCCTTGCCTTAGTTTTTGCAAAAGGAAAAATTAGCGTCTTAGAAAATACTACAGCTTACATCTAATAGTTCTGTGTGACTTAATCATGCCAAAGAAGTTATATTTCTTTGATTTAGTAAAAACAATTATTTAAAACGTGTTCAGTTGCAATCATTTCAAAATTTACTTCCTGAGGAGACATTTTATTTTGAGTAATTATAATCACTTTTTTCCCCAAAAAATATCTGATTAGGCCCTATTTCATCTTGCTTCCTGAGAGACACAAGGGCTGGCTTGTGAACTACTTTTGAAAATTAGAGCCATAAATGAGGTGAAAGTGAAGTGATTATAAAGTTCTTAAGTACTTTAGTTTTGAAATTAAGAATACTAAACCTGCCATTTTGCATTTCATTAAGCTATTTGGAGAATAATTATAATGGATTTTTAAAAATTAACTTTCTTGGTTCATAATAATTTTTGATTGTTAAATTCAGACAGAATATGCTAAGTGGCTCCAGCTTCAATCTGAAGAAGTTCTAGTTTCATCAAAACAAATATATACAAGTTGCCAAGAAACAGAGTGTGGCTAAGCAATTTAGAGATGAGCTTTAAGACATTTTTTTCTGTTTGTATAAATTGAGTCAATATATGAAACTACTTACTATGTGATACACTGGTAGTCTATTTATGAAATCATCCTTCTGTTTAAGTAACTAATAAATATTGATAGGAATATCTTAGCAGAAAATTTCTCAGTAGTTGCTATTAATAATTTCATCTCTGAAATAAATCAATGTCAGCAATCGATATTGAAATTTGATGGGTTTTAAACTGAAAGTCATATATTCTTGTCACAACAATAAAGAAAGCACTTAAGTATTTTATAACTAACTAGAACTTAAATAGAGGTTGGTTTATAAAATTTTTAGGCAAAAACCTTAATAAATAACTCTATTGGTGTATATTTCAAAGATGCCTCTAACATGAACTAAATAAAAATCAAAGACATAAGTGTAAAAATTACCAATATTAATTAGGATTACGATTTTATCTATACTTCAACATTTGTAAATTTTTATCCTCAAGATTAAAAAATAAGGGGGTTCCCTAGTGGTGTAGTGGATAGGCTTCAGCGCTCTCAACACCGCAGCCTGAGTTTGATTCCCAGCCAGGGAACTACCTGCCACCAAAAAAAAAGATTAAAAAATAAGCATTTTTTGTTTTTAGTGTGTAGGTTTATAAATAGTGAAAAAGTGAAATCTTCTAAAGAGTTGGAGATATGAGCACTCTGGAACTGCAAATTCCAGGAAGTTTACATTAATACCATGGTATTATTAATGAATTTATGTTCTCTTCTAGACCTTACATTGCTTGTATAAATAATTAAATATTAATAGTTGTCTACTATCACACGATCTTATTCTTCAATTATTATTGAATTAATACGTTTTTATGAATACTAAGAAATTTTAGTTAAATTTTAAAAGATTAATTAATGAATAATTGACATGAGAAGGTAAGTTTATTCACAGTATCTTCTTAACATTTATTTAACCAGTATATCTCTTTATATGTATTTGAACACACTTAAAAAGACAAATGAAACCAAATGTCCAAGAGGACTTGGTTCATGTGTTGACCATAGCCCCACATCTGAGGGCAATAGTCATAAAGTGTAATATATACGTTCTAAAGTATATATATACAGGAGGAGATAGGACTCTGGCAATACACGCACCGTCTGGATATATCTGATGTACATATTGTTAAAGAAGAAAAGGAAGACAGATGCCATATTTATAAATTTTAAAAACAGGCAAATGTAAACTATATTACTTATAAATTAAAAACTGGTAGTAAAAGGTCATTACAAGTAAAACTAAAGAAAGCAAATAATAGTCATGGAAGTCAAGACCATGGTTATCTTTGCAGTGAGAGAAGCGTTATGTAGGTAAAATACGCTAGCATTTTATTGACCCAGGTGATGGCTCTCTGGGTTTCACTTTACAATATTTATGAAATGGTACAGTTGTGTTTCATACATCTTTTTATATATACATTATTTTTTATTTTTCATTTTTTTATTCTTAGGCTTATTGGAGTGACACTGGTTAACAAGAATTACATAGGTAATTCTTTCATAGGGGAGGAGATGTTATTTATTTTTCATGGTCTTCAAGTGACATTATTTTGGTATGTAGTGCCAGTATAAAAATAATGTTATTTTTCCACTATGTAACCAATTATCCCTGTACCAGCTATTGCATAATCTTCCATAATCCAAACTTGCCCTACCAATGTGAACTGCCATATTTATCATCCTTGGGTTTGTTTCTAGTTTTCCTATTCTGCTTTTTATTTCTGCCTGAGCATTATTATGTCTGTATTACATTGTCTTAATTTATATAGTCTCTTAACATAGCAAAAAATTATTGATTATTTCAGAAAATAATTTGGATTATGTTGTAGGTACCAAAATAGTTACGATTTTATTATAATCACATCATTGTAACAAATTGATTTGAAAGTGTCGTTCTTTTTGTGATATTGATCTTCCCGTCAAGATATTTACTATGTTTTTCACTTCATTCCATTCTTCTCTATATCACTGTTAACTTTACCTTTTTTTCCTTTTTTGATTCTATTTCCTCTAAAAACATTGTTTTATTCAATATAATTTTATCATAACAATGACGAGAAAAAAATATCAGTTTCCTGGAGCAACTGTCTGTGTGGAGTTAGCACATTCTCCCCATGTCTGTGTGGGTTTTCTCCAGGGACTCGTGTTTCCTCCCACATCCCAGAGATGTGCACGTGAGGTGGATGGGCACGCCTAAATTGTCCCAGTCTTAGTGAGCGTGGGTGTCGGTGTGAGTCTCCTTCTGATGGAAGGGCATCCTGTCCAGCATTGGTGTCCACTTTGTGCCCTGACCTGGTGGGATAGACTCTGGCCACCTATTAATACAACACTGAACCAGAATAAGCTGGTTGGAAAAATCACCATTGTTTTGTGTGTGTGTGTGTGTGTGTGTGTGTGTGTGTATATATATATATTATATTTTTAAATTTTTAATAATAGAAGTGTTTGGGGTCTTTAATTTGAAGTTTGGTGATATTTTTATGATCAGAAAATGACATAGGAACTTAATTTTTGTTTATATCAACTAGCCTATGGTAAAATTGGTTTCATTACGTGTAGTTTTGCTTAAAGTCACAGTTTCCAAGAACTTATGACAATGTTAAGTGAGGGCTTACAACTTTTTTTGTTAAAGGAATATAGGAAATGATTGATATCTAAAGATTATATCAAAAGGTTTATTTGTATAATGCCTTCTAATTAAAATGCCAAATTACATTCTTTTTCAATTAGCATATGGAAACACAAAGTATACAAGCTTAGTATTTCTAAGTGTTTATCCCTTAGCAGCCCCTTTCCTTTATCTCAATTATTTTTTACTCTCTTGCAATTGCTGAAATTTTAAGAATAGTATGAAATAATACTGTTGAAACATACATAATTTTATTTTTCTTATCATCAATGGAAATGCCCCTATTGGAAGCATAGCAAATTTCTTTTGTGTTAACAATTTCAAATCCAATCTATTAATAGTAGTTGCTTTGAGAAATATGTCATGAAAGTTTCTAAAGTCATGTCTGAGCTCAATGGAAATTAATACCATGGTTAGTTAATGATGGTTGCTATGTGTATGGCGATAAAAGAGAAATTAAAAAGATACCTATTTGTCATCCTGTTATAGTGTTTAACATTAATGATACAACATTTTGGAAAAAAAGTTGTAACTAGATTCATTAAAAGCTTTGAAATGGTACAAATATTTCACACTATAAAATGTTTATTAAATAATTTTAAGGGGAAAAAATACAAAAGCTCTTTATGTTAAAAAAAAATCACCCCACAACCTTAACATTACCATTTTACACATTAGTATCCAAGGGTGATGATCTCAGAGCAAATCTCTAAGCTAGTGAACTGTGGGTCTCATCCAGGCTGATGAGTCTTAGATACTCAAATACCTAGTGGAGACAAGAGGCATTATTCATGTCTAAATTTCACTTTAATCCTGTAAATTTAGACAACCAAGAAGGAAATATTCCCAGAAAAGGCAGTCACATTTCGTAGGCATTTTGGTGATGTGCAGCACTGTGGAGCCAAGCACACGTAGGTTGAATGCACACACCATGCAGCAGAAGGCAATAGTAAGTCATTGCTGCATATTTTTTCTCAGTCTTTATCTTACTTTAACCTTTTTATCTTTCTTACCTTGAAAACCCTATAAGAAGACTTTTCACCCAATCATAGAGTCTCCAAGAGCACAGCTGACTGCACAGCATGTAAAAGCAGCAAAAGAAATGTTATGTATTATCTAAGATAAATTCGGGTCAGGGAACAGTGTTGATGTATCTGCAAAAATAAAAAATAAATGCAGGAGCTTCTAGTTATCTAATCAGAGAAAAAGTGAGGCAAAAGACAGTTATCTATTGCTGTGTAATAAACTGCTTTTAAACTTTGTGGATTAATATATAACTCATTTTGTTATACAACAAGGTTCTGTTAATTGATGGGATTAGCTTGACAGTTCTTCTGATGGCCTCCATTGGAATATCTCACAAAGTTTCGTGAAAGCCCCAACTGATGCTGGAGTTATCTTCAGGCTCAGTTGAGCTGCTGGAGTAATTGAGACTCTCTATTCATGTAATCACAGTGTCTCTCTTTTCTATGCATAATAGTTTTATATGAGTCTCTACACATGGTATCTCCAGCAGTGTAGTTACTTTCTGTAATGTGATCAAGGTTCCCAAAAGCAAGAGACTCAATGGAGATGAAGCAGAAGCTGTTACCCTTCTTAAAGGCAAGGACTTGACCTAATATAATGCCAGTTCTACCATATTCTGTTGATTATTACAAGCCACAGACTGTCTTTGGAGATTAGCTACCACTGTTAACCTTTTGTTCCTCATAGATTAATATTCTTCTCACATAAAACTACACTCAGATCCAAGGCCCCTCCAAAGCCTTATCCTACTGTGGCATCAGGTTCAATCTTGAGGGTTAAGATATCTTCATTTAAATGAAGTCAGGGTGTAAGTGAGGTTCATTGGGTATATATAGTTCCTTCTGACCTCTGACCCATGAACTAAAATGACAAGTTATCTGTCCTCCACATAAACAGCATAAAATTGTGAAACAAGTACAAGGAAACTGAAGAAAGAAAAAGAGGGATGTCAAAATGAGAGGAACACACCAGTCCCTGGTCCATAGCATATGTAAAAATCCAGCCAGTTACATTTGACGATGGCTCCTGCTTCATTGATTAGGCTCTGTTTCTACTTCCTGATTCTCCTCAACTAAGCTTTATCCACTGAGCTCTTAAATTTTCCATTTTCCATTAAAAAAAAGGTCCACTTTTTACATGTGATTAGCTCTTCTAGCCTGGTTTCTGCATGAAGGAATCTAGAAACTCAAAGATCTCTTTGCATTTTGAGCTATTTGTACTTTTCTTTTCAAGTTGTATAACTATGTGTATCAGATTGCAGTCTACTTCATTAAATAGAAGCCAAACCCATACATCTCTTTGAGAGATGCTTCTCTCTACCTTGGACTGAGAGTCAAGGTGCTAAGGGATAATTTTAAGACTTTTAGAAACCCTTTATCTAGAAGAGAAGATCTAAGAAGAATGCCCATAAAACTCCTAGAATCTTGTGTGTAGCTGAGTATTTATGAAGCATCATCCTGAATCTTTCTGGGTTTTCCAAAAGAGCATTACTGCCCACCCTTGGGATACTAATACTGAGACCATATTTTGTTAACAGAGTCTTGGATTTGATCTCTTCTCTCAGGCCATTTCTGATTTTGAGAACTGTGTAAAAAAGTTTTATCCTTAAACCTAGCAGGATATTACATGGAAATGTATTCTCTAGACTCTTGGAAACTTAAGTGTTTCTTATTAGTTAATTTCTCTATAGCAAATGATAGATAGATAAATAGTTATCAAAACCAGTTGGCATTTTCAAAAATTTGCTTGGATTTCTCTTTACCCAAATACTCAAATCCATTAGTTATATTTTTATTTTCCACATTATCATAAGTACAGATGTGTCTTAACTTTCTACCTCTACCTAGGACTGGTCACCCCTTTCAGCTTAGAAGCAATGAGAAGTGGTGTGGAAAGTGCAGGTCATGGAGATCAGCAGCCCATACAGGTTCACCTTAGCACTGTGGGTTCCTTATTCAAGGAGAGTCACCTCCTCAGATGAGAAAAAGGGTATTGTCAGAGGAGGGCCGACACAAAGTGAGGCTTCAAAATCCTCAGCTTCCCTGGATATTGGCCAAATGACTCCTAACAAGTTTCAGGGGCTCCTTCCCAATCAAAGCCTAACTTTAACTTAAGACTACAGAGTGTAACTATAATTTGTAGAATAATACAGTGACTTAGTGGATTTGAGTTTATGTTCGTTCAGTTTGGAGAAAGTCAGTCCAGTGGTTGTAGCAGTCAGTGGTTTCTTTCAGGGCAGTTAGAGAGGCTTTTTGGATCCTTACCAAAGTCTGAGCAAAGAATTGAAAGCCTCAATTCCTCATCTTATTTCTCCAAGTTCTTCAATGCAATTAGAAGTAACAGGTTAAACCCATTATACGCCTTATGTTCATTTATGCCATTATTTTCACTATCACAAATATTTTGTGGTCACTGATATACTTGCTTTCTACCTTAGAAAGCATTTGTTACCTTATCGTAGTGAAAGCCTTTATAATTTCAGAGCCAAGTATAGGACATGAGTTGTGGGTTGCTGTTGGCCATCATGGCAATGGTTGGGAACAAGAGATGGGTGAATCAAACAAACAAAAGACCTTTATAGTTGTGTTCCATGCATTAAAGAATTAGACAAATGTGAAGGAAAAAGCCGTTCACTATCAGGTGACAAACTTGGAAGAAATAGAATCAGAAACTTGATAAATGATTATGTATCATATATGGTACTTAAAGCAAAGTAAGACAAGAGGATAAGGAGGTATTGGGAATTAAAACTGGAGGCCTAAAACATGTTAATAAAATCAACAAAGAGGTTCTATAGCTATTCTGATATGGTGTGTGTGTGTGTGTGTGTGTGTGTGTGTTTTGGACTGTGGAATAAGAAACTTTATTTTGTGAGTCATCTTGAATCTGAGCTTTTACAATGCCTGAAAGAGAGACTGAAATAGAATGCTTTGTATGTAAGCTTAATATAGAATTCACTTCATGCCAACAACTTAGATATTAAACTTTGATTTTTAGAAAAATAGTTTTTTTTGTTATTTTCTGAAGTTTGCAATCCTATGAATAATTTAAAATAACACAATCAATAGTTTAATGTTTATTTGGGGATGAGTGGGGAGAGGAGGGGAGGAGGGGAAGGGGGTGGAAGAGGAGAGGGGAAGCTAAATATAAGGTGATGGAAAGAGAAGTCACATTAGGTGGTGACCTTATTATACAACAAGTTGACAATGCACTGTAGAATTGTATGCCTGAAACCTATGTAAACTTTGCTAACAGATGTCACCCCAATAAGCCTAACAATAAAAATAAATTTAAAAAAACAAAAATGGAATGTAATTATTTGTGTTTATCAAAATAACTTGTGTTTAAATTATGCAAGTTATTATAATGTATAAAATGAGTGGTACAGAGTCTTCTAAAGAAAAGCACTAGACATTTAATGGAGGAGTAGAATAGGGTAAAAGAGACAATGATTGATTTTACCTTGGAATGCTTTTAACCTGTTGGAACTTGAAGTCCAGAAGACTCTGAGATAGCCAAAGATGATTTAAGAAATAATGAACACGGGAAAGCTACAGTGGAAGTAGATGCTGCAAAAGCACTTTAGTGAACACATGTTTTCTCAAAAGGAGGGCACTGGCCTTTACACTCTTTGTGGTATGTTGCAAGCACCCACGTGATTCTAAACAAATGATGGTAAGAGAAAAATTAAAAGAAGTGATTGTGTTGCTTGCTCTTGTCAGCTTTCCTTCCCATTAATTCTTTCCCAGATGCTTATGTAAACTTTCCATCAGGTTAAAGCAAGAGCTTCTTGTAAGTCTTTGCCCCTTTTCCCAACCCTTAATGAATAATTACTCACAGGATTTTTAGGGGATAAACATGGAGTGAAGGGGCTCAGAAAATATTGGTAAGTGAAACCTTATCAGTGGGGTAATACTTTTATGTAACTAAAAATGTTACATTAACAAGTGTATTTATTTAGAACTAGGTCTCTGGTCTATATTGTTTATTCTGTGCAGTTTTGTTTTGATGTATGGAAATAAATGGGATTTGTATTAGTTTTCGAGGGTTGCCTTTATAAAATATTCCTACAAACTGGATGGCTTAACCAAAAGAAATTTGCTTTGTCACCATTCTGGAGGATGTAAGTCCAAGACCAAGGTGTCAACAAGCTTGCTTTCTCCTGAGGTGTCTCTCCTTAACTTATAGATGTCTCCTCTGGCTCCCTTTTCACATGGTCCCCCTGCTTTTCACTTATGCCCTTGGTGCCTCTTCCTTTTCTTCTAAGGACCTCAGTCATATTAGATTAGGATCCTACCCTAATAGCCTCATTTAACTCAATCACCTCTTTAACACCTTATTTCTGTATATGGTCATATCAAATGTTGAAATCCCAACCCCCAGCGATGGAGATTGGGATATCATAATTTGAATTTGGGAAGGACACAGTTCAGCCCATAACAGATATTTAAATTTTTAAAAAGTAGAAATAAGGCAAAAGATTTGTTCCAACTGAAGAGAAACGTATATAATCTTGCCAACCAATGTCACCCCAACAAATTTAATAAATAAATTTTTAAAAACTTACCATGTAGAGCTTTACAGATACACATAAATTGCATATGATATACATTGTAAATATGTGAAAAAATAAAAATAAATAAAAACTAGAAATATAAAGTCAATGCATGTAGTTGCTTTTATTTTTGCAAGTACCTTGATAGAATTATGTATGCAAAAAAGTCACCCAGATTTCATGACAGATTCTTTGTTTTTGATTCTCACATCAATAGCATGAGATTCATATTATTTTTTTTTTCAAATAAGATTTCCCAGATGCATGTGTAAACTTTCCATCAGGTTAAGTCTCAAAGAGACTTCGTGAGTTGTCCCTTTTCATTCAAGAGGAAAGTATAGTGCCAGGATATGAACCTACTTTTATTGACTTTGGTTCTCTTTTTACTAAACCTGTCTATGGATTTTACTCAAAGTGTGTTAGTAAGTTGTGAATCAACATTAGGAACCAGCAGATGCTACCTTGCTATATACACATTATATTATATTTAATGAGAATAATGAAAATGTGTGTGTAGGGGCGTAGATAATGTGTATTTAAAAACTCACTAGGTTTATTAATGTGAGATTTGAATAGTCTGTTAAATGGTATCTTTCAAAATCTTAATTTCTTTTGAATTTTTCTTAGAAGTAATTTTTAATTAGAATCTTGATTATAAAACAATGTTTCCAAATGCACGCTGTGTACCCAATTTTAACCTGATGTTTATTGTGAAAGACGTAATGTAGTTTTAAAATTGAATAGTCAAAAGTAACCCTCTAAATTATTTTACAATTTAGAACAAGTAACCTGAAGGGAATACAAATCACATTGGCCCAAATGTTATTCGTGGATTTTTAACACATAATAAGCACTAGAAGTTGATTTATAATTATTGTAAACATATTAAATGGAATTTCAGAAATCTATGGGATCACTTGGCTGAAGCAAAGAATTTCATCAAGTTTAGTTAAAACTAAAATGGAACAGGAAGAATTGTCATCCAGTCTTCAGTACTGGAACCATTTATGCTTTCTGAAATAGGGACCTCCCAGCCTTTGTCACGTGCTCACATGTCTCATAAAAACAGAAGCAGCTAGACTCCACCTCTGTCCTCTACTTGTAATCCTCATTCTTGCATGGTTTTCTTGGGGTTTGTGTTAAGATAACACCTCTGAAACTCACTCTTTCAGTGAGATTATTTGTTTAATCTACCTCTCTTTTTCTTTGATTTTTAGCTTTTTCCAAACCATTTAGCTGAAGCCACCATATACACTGGGCATGTCTCACTTCATCTAAGTGCTGAGCACATGGCTCAAATCACTGCATTATAAATTACACATACATCTAGGGCTAAGAAACAGAAAGCTGCTATTCCATAAGTGCCTATGGTCTACCAGACAGAATACTAGGTGATATATGTAAATTTAATTCTTTCAACAACCCAGTAAAATATAATTTATTATTTATGACTTAAATATTATTTTCATGAGGCTGAAATAATTTAAGAAGCTTGCTCAAGGCATATACATAGCAGAATTGCAAACAAAGTCTATACATTAGGATGTTGTGAAAAGAGCATGGATATTGTAGAAAAATAGAGCTTAGATGAAATGTCAGATCTGCCAGTTGCCATTGAAAGCTTAGTTTTGTTCATCTTTAAGGTGAAAAAGATAAGTGAATGTTTACCTGAAAATGTCGCAAAGATTTAATGGAAAAAAAAATGGGAAGTTCTTACAATTATTTGGAACAAGGTATATATCATCAACTATGGTAGCTTATTTTTTTCATGATTGCACTATGACCCCACCATTTAGCACTACTGAATTACTTGAAGAATAAATAGGGTTACTCTTGGATAACAGCACCTACCTAAATCTGAATTTCTCTAAATGTCCTCCTAGATAAGCATGACATGGACAACTAAAATGTAACAAAAGAAATGTGAACTATAAACACATGCTTCACAAATTAGCAATACTAGGATACAGAGATTTTCACAAATAAAATTATTTAGAGAGAAATAAACACCACATTTTAATCGTGCATTCTAAGGGTGCAAAGAGTGAGGGAGAAGAGACGTAAGAGACTTGCAGAAGAGGAAGTAGTGAAAGTCTTAGGCAAAGCCCAGATAAAATCACCCACAGAAAGAGGAAGTCTAAAACTATGTCTGACATACTGCATTCCCACTTGGAACTAGACAGTTCCCAATACTAGCTACATAAAATGGAGTTTAACGAGAACTGGACCAGAGATGACACCTTCACAGAAGCATATTTTTCTAGGAGAAAAAAAGAGATATATATATACAGACAAATGATACTTCTTAAGACAAATGGCCAAGTATGGGATAGAATACAAAATAGGATACCCAGAAATAGGAAGAAGACCAACTCCGTGTGAAGCTACTATATTAAGCATAGAGAGAACGTAAATTAGCAGATTAAAATTTCTCACAGCAAGATAACTTCAGAATGAAAGACAGTTGTAATGTAACGTTCCAAATCCTCAAACAAGCATGAACAAATATTAAACTAGAATTAAATCAGAAATTCACGTTTTGAGAATGAATTTGGGTTTTAAAAAAGAAGCATAAAATACAATGAGTGTTGATTGAACTCAAGAAAATAGATTAGATTTTCAAAACATTGAGTATGTTGAAAAGAAAAAATATCAAAAACTCAAATGGAATGCTGAAGATCAAAAAAACAATAGCTGAAAAAGGAAAAAAAAAAAACACTGAATAGGATGAACAGTATATGTGAAATAGCCGAAGAAAATAGCAGTGAACTTGAAAACTATACAAACTGGTCTGAGAAAATAATTTAAGCTATAGATCAGATACCAAGTAGTCTCACACACTTACATAGGGTCATTGAAGCTGGAGGTGGGGGGTGCAAAAAAATGTATTGAAGAAATAATGGGTAAAATGAACCAAGTTTGAAAAAAAAAAGTATACATGGACACACTCAAGCAGTTCAAGAAACCACAGCAAATTTAGAATAAAGTCACATCAAGGGACATCATCATTAAATAGGTGAAAATCAGAGATAAAGGGAAATATTAAAAGCAGTCAGAGAAAAATGACACATATTGATTGCAGATAGAAAAATAAAATATTTAATAAACTAATATGTTCCTAACAGAAGAATGCTGACTAATAAATACAGAATGGATTATCAATTAGGAAATTCCTATTTTAGAATTAATTTTATAAATTGCCTTCTGGTAAAAATTATTGTTAGGTTTGTTGTGGCATAGGATATTTACACAATCTCAAATAGCTCCCCCATAATTTTATTACTGACAAAAGGAAAACTATTAACTGGGACCAAAAAATACCATAGCCAGTCTTCTGGTATGTTGGACAGATTCTTAGATGGCTCCCAGTCACACCTTCCTCCTGGTCATCATGCCTTGTGTGAAATCCTTTCTTTGAGAGTGAGCTGATCTGCTACTTAAATCAATAAAATATAGCAAAGATTATGGGATTACACTTACATGATACGTTACATAAGGCTGTGACCCATCTCTCTGGTAGACTTTCTTCGGCTTTCCTGGTTTTGATGAAGCAAGCTGCTATATTGTGAGCTGCCCCACTGAGAGGCCCATGGAATTGATGGAGCCTCAGACCTAAAGCCAGACAGAAACTGAGGCCCTCTATCCTATGGTCTACAGGGGACTGAATTTGGCTGGTAACTGTGTGAGATTTCAAGCAGATCCATAGCAGTTAAGTCTTAAAATACCACAGCCTCAACTGACATCTTGATCATAGCAATGTATTAATAATATTCTGAAGCAGAGGACCCATTTGAGACTTCTGACCCAATGAAACCATTGTATAATAAATGTATGTACAAATAATATGTGTGCTTTAAGCTGCTAATTTTGTGGGCCTAGTGTTATGCAACAATAGATACTTAATGTACCACATAATCAAAATTAACATCATCATTAAGAGATAAATAAAAATTATGTGCTACCAGAAGTGATACTCTGAAAAACAATATATCACTGATGTAGTGTCCCAGCCCAAAATGCATAACTTGAATCTATTTATAGGGAAAACATCAGCAGTACCCAAGTTGAGGAATATTCTATAAAAATATGCTAGTTGTATTCTTCAAAAAAATTAATGGCATGATGGAAGGAAAATATAAGGAACTGATCAGGTTGAAGGAAACTAAATAGACATGACAGCTAAATACAGTTTCTGATCCTAGACTGGATTTTATACTAGAAAATAAATACCTAAAAAGCATGTCATTGTGGCATTGCTGAAACTGGAATGTTCAATATAGAGTATATAAAAAGTGCATTGATGTTAAATTTCTTAAGTTTGATTACTGTATTATGAATTATGGATACATAATTATAAGTCTTTGGAAATACATATTGAAGTTATTATTGATTTATAAAACTGCTATGTGATTTTACATGGAGAAGAGATAAAGCAAATGTGGGAAGATGTTAACAATTAATAAGTCTGCAAAAATACTGTTAATTTGTACAATATTTGCAAATTTTCTGATGATAATAAATAGGCATTTGATTGTTTCTCAACACATTGTATTGCACTGAGAATACTAATAGAACTTACAGTTTCCCAATATATAACCAAGGGACTGTCACACATTAAGCTTCATATATCTTTAGTTAAAAATGTAAAAACTATTAATGCTTTTTAGCTTCTACTAGCTTGCAGAAATCTTGACATGTAGAGGTAGGAAAAAATGTAATTTTTCTCCTATCCTAGTTTAGAAAGTATCCTTATACATTTTATCAAAAGCTAATTAAAATTCCATGCCACTGCTAAAAAGAACATGAATACAAAATTTAGCAAAGGTAGATAAATCACTGGGACACTGGGAATTGACTGCAGGGGAAAAAATCTTGAATATTGCAGCAAAACTAGGTCATCCATTCACTTCAACAGGAATCGATCACTTATAATTTATCTGCAGGGCTGCCTGAGAAAAAAGAAGGAAAGCCACCATATCATTATTATCATCTTCCAGTTATGTACGTGTTAATTGTCAATAAAGCGTGATATGCATAGCACTGTAGAGAGAGAAGAAGGCTAGAACAGGATATGGGAAGAGGAAAAAAATTTTTTTTATTTTTTATTGTTAGACTTACTGGGATGACATTGGTTAGCAAGCGAAATAAGCCAGATAGAAAAAACCAAAAACGTTATGACTTCACTCACATAAGGAAAATTTTACTTACAGTGAAAACACAAACAATTTTCTCTCTACAACTTCCCTCTCTCTGATCCCCAGACTGAGAAAAACAATGTAATTATATTTTACTAAGTTGCTATTGCTCTTTTCTGGTAATTACAGTGAAATTTAAAGTTTTGAAGCATATATACACTCTACATTATTTTCCTCTGCAGTTTTCAAAATGTTATTTTATGACACAGCAACTTCAAAAGCAGGAGTGTTTAAAAATTGTTGGCAGGCTGGATGGCTCCAAAGATTTGTAATAGGTCCTACAATGCCTTTGATTTCTAGGTCATTGCTTAAAATCCTTAAATTCTGCTTAATGACTATTGGCTGTTCCAAATGAACTGTTGAGTTCAGCAGAGTCCACAGTCATTTATATTATCTACTACATTTTCCAGTTTGTGGGTAGAGTCTCTACTCATCCCTGTGCCATAGCAAGCAAGTTAAGAGATTCAAGTTAGAAATAAAGCTTCAAGATTGAAATGAAATCACTTTTTGACTATATAATGATCAACAACATGCTTGCTTTCTTTTAGACTTAGTTTCTCCACTTTTAAAATTTGTGCATAAATGTATGTATTTAATAAACAGTCTACTTTACTGAATTGTTCCATTAATGAAATATTTCATGTTACCACAGCACCAAACATTTATTAAGACCCTATTAAGGGGCAAATATTACCTCATTTAATTTCATGTAATGCTCGGTTTTTTTGTTTGTTTTGTTTTGTCAAATGTTTTATTAAGTGTAGACATCTGGAGTACCGTAAAACATGCATTATCTGTAGATTCAAAAAGGAGCAAGCCACGTTGTCCTCACTGTCAAATGTGTCAGGCTTAGCATACATGATGGAGATTAATGAAGCATCATGAGAGTAATATGGATCCTGAAAAGCTTCTACAATTTGGAGTAGGGTCTTAATCACATGAAAAGCAAAGCTGTTCACATCAGCGAACTTGCATTTCATTGGGGGTACACAGTATTTTAATTTTAAAACAAATAAAAATAATTGGTTGTAGAAGATTCCCATCCCCTCTACTTTGTCTGTCCCTTCAGTTTTCAGAAATTTTAATTTAAAAAGAAATCATATGCCATTTGGAAATTGTACATTTATCTGAGCAATAGCTAAAATGTATTTCTTCTTTGGTTGCTGAGGTGTATTAAATTTGAAGAAGATAATATCTCCATCTTCAACAATATAATTTCTGCCTTGTTGTCTGTACTTTTTACTACATTTTCAGATCCTTCCTCTTCAAAATCCTCTTATTTATTACTTCAGCCATAATGAATCCTTTTTCAAAATCTGTGTGAATCTTTGCAGCTTGAAGGCCTCTGTCCCTTTCCGGATGGTCCATGCACGCACTTCATCTGGGCCTGCAGTGAAAAAGTATTCTAGTTGGAGTGCTGCAAACCCAGGCTTAGTGATCTTTGGTAAAGCGCTTTATGTCATGTGCGCTTCTAGATACTTCTGTTTCTCTTCAGCACTCAATTCTTGCAACTTGCATTCCAAGGCCCCACTAAGAGGAAAGACCAAGGCACCTGGGTCATACTTGTCCACCCACTTTTTAATTTTTATCAACCATTTGTTTTTCTTTCGAATGTAGTCTTATTCAACACTTCAGTCTCTTTGTCATTCCAGTCATGATAGAGGCGAACGGATTTCTTCTGATCTATAACCCAGGATTTGACTTTGCACATTATGTCATATTCAGGTTTTAGTTTTTCATCTCCTCCTCTCACAGCCACTTTTTCTAGTTTATCTATAATGGGCCCAATCATTTCCTCATCTTTAAGCTGAAGCTCTTCGTGTATAATTTCTATGTCTCGAGAAGGATCTACACTTCCTTCAACATGTGTGATATCATCATCTTCAAAAGCATGTATTATATGAAAGATTCCATCACAGGCACTAATATGAGATAAAAAGGTATCTCTCAGGCCTTGTCCATTGTGAACTCCTTTTACAAGACCAACAATATCCACTACATTTAGAAAGGCAGGAATTTTGCTTGCTGGTTTGTGGTACTGGCAAAGAAAATCAAACCTTTCATCTGGCACAGGTAGTCTGCTCTCATTAGGATCAATAGTGCAGAATGGGAAGTTTTCTGCCGAAGCCTGACTATTGGTTATTACATTGAAGAAGGTAGACTTCCCAACATTTGGCAATCCAACAATTCCAATTTTCAAGGAGGTTCCAAATCTTCCAGTGATTGGAGATGGTTTAATTCCATCACCTCCTTTCTTGAGGGGCATCGTGCTCGCAGAAGGCGATGACACAGGGTCCCAGTGGCAGCGGCAGACTCGTCCTGCCAGCAACGGGACTCAGGGAAGAAGGAGCCATGTAATGCTCTTAACTTGCTGTTTTGTTTTGTTTTTTTTAATAAATGGGAAAACCATATCAGAGACATTATGTAGCTTCCCTAAGGCACACACCTGTTTTTGGAAAGTTAAGTCCCAATACTGAAGATGATTCACTTAATGATTAAGTCAACGAAGATGACTTGCTTCTGTCCAGTACTGTCTATGACACTGTAGAGACAGTGGTGGACAAAAGGGGCCAAGACCAAGCTCTTGGAGCTACTTTATGGAGGACAACACAGGCAGTAAATAAACATATCAATAATGACATTTCAGTTACTATAATGTTATAAAGGCTATAAATGCATGTAGTAAAGATGGAGTAAGGAGGCATGTTTTACATGTTTTACAAGGAACCAGATGACACAATTCTGAGCCAAGATCCTAAGAGCTTTCCAAGCAAAGAGTAAAGTTCTGTAGTAGAAATGGCCTTGACTGCTTGAAGAAAATCAGGCGGGCTAACATGCCTGGAGAACACTGAGCAGGAGGACGCCGGTAATAAATGGAGTTCAAAAGGCATTGCCTTTGAGTGCGGGAATGAGGACTGAGTGTCACTGTGGGGATAATGACTGGATCAAGGAGACACGTTGACTGGGTTCTCTCAGATGCAGACACTGAGAAGGAATTAGTCGTACAAGCGCCTAACTGTAAATCAGTGCCTGGGAATCATAAAAAAGGGGAAAAGCCATTAGGTAGAGAAAGGCTCCAGACTTCTACGCAGATCTGACAGGGAACAGACACTGATGGAAAAAGCAGGATTGGACAGGGAGAACTTCATGACACAGGTCTGAGGAAGTGTTGGCTGACCCAGTGTGAGCTCCCAAGCAAAAACTGCCCCTGGGGTAGGCTTGTCGTGCTCAGGCATTGGCTGGGCTGCCTTTGGTAGAGGGTAACCTTAGCTCTTGATCTGAGGAGGATCCTGAAGGAGCTGACTGGAGACTGACGACTGACTGCACTCCTTGCAGATGAATGGCACATTCCTTCCCAAAGGGAGACTGGGACAGCGCACCTCCGTAGTGCCACGGGGGGCTGTATCTGGTATATGTTCATCATACTCCTGCCCTCTTTAAAAGTTACTGTTCAAGGGTTTATTTGGAGTGCTCTTAAATGAGATTCTCAGCCATGCTATTTCACTGGGATTTGGGGAATAAATATGATGTCTTAGCAGGGCTTCAGCTCTGCAAAGACATCATATCTCTTACTATTCTCAGAGGACCTCCCAGGAGGGAATATTCAAGAAGGAACTGGAGACTCAGCCGGGCAGCTACAACTTGACAGCACTACCTAGTCGGTTTGAATTTTAGAGGCTAATACTAATGCTAACACCATTTGAAAAGGAAAAAGTCAATTTCACTTGAAAATTCCATTCAAATACAGAGTTCAAAATATATTATTATACCTATATAAGCTAAATGTTCCCAATTTTTGGACTTTTGGGACTACTTTGCTAAACGTTAAGTAAACACATTAATTTTTTTCCTCTTATAACATAATTATCAGATAGTGCCACATGAATTTTAAGGTATTTTGAGGCCAATCATAGCGAATTATTAATTTGAGGGTATGAAACAGGAAGTAGTAGATGTTGAGACACTATTAGTCTGAGAGTGTACATATGCATATGTCAGAAGTATATTATTATTATTATTTGGCACTATGCTAAGCGATTTATTAGTATAATCTCCTTGAATTTCTAAATAACACTATAATTCACCATAATATTAATAGTAATAGTCATAATTAAAATAGTAATATTTAATTTAACCCCCTTACCAACTCTCTTATAAATATTATTTTTGGAAGTGAAGAAAGAAGTTCTTTTGCCTGCTGGTGCTATGTTTGTTACAGCAAAAATAAGTTCATAAACTCTTTGTCATTAACCCAGTCAAGTACTGCTGTATCCTACCATCTCATTTCTTACACACACTCTTAGAATATATTTGTGACTTACTTTTCACTCATAAGGAGAAGCAAGGAGCAGTAAGACAGGAGAAGGGAAAAGAAAAAAATACTATAATTAATTGAGCACCTCCTTCCGAAGTTTTTATTATTAACCTCATTAACCTCAGGCAAGGATCACTATGACACAACGGGATTCAATGGGTGTCCCAATAGCTGACTCTGTCTCCAAAGACTAAGCCGAATATGCGTTTCTCACTTCTCACATATACATGTGGGGTTTCTCTTACTGTTCATTTTAATGCTATTTGTACAAGAAGTAAAGTAGGAGCTACTGTGTGGTTCACCATATGATTTCTCTGATCTCTAAATTCAAGACACACCGCTCCCTTCTTTTTTTACTGTCATTTATCTCGATCCATATTGGCAGCCACTGCACTGCATGCTGGTCAGTCTTTCAGTTCAACTCTAACATCCTATGTCAATGTGCTAAGATTGACGTGCAAATTCATTACAATCCAGGTTATCTGTATTCATACTCCTTTGTAGACTCTTAAATTATCTCCTGTCTTTCTTCTGATTTTAAAAGACAGATGATGTGGCAGACTTACAGAGATTACCATCTCCAATAATGGATATTATTTTACAATTCTAAAAATAGAGGAAAGGAAAAGAAATTGAGGAAAATGAACATAGATTTGACTTTATAGTAAAATGGCCCTGAGGTTTAATTTGGTCTGTGCTACTTACATGCCACGTGATTTATGATTGGGCCAAATTCCCTTCTCCTACCCCACCTCCCCCATGATGTTTTATACAATATTCTTGGTTGTTTTGAAGTGTAAATGAAATGACTTCTATAAAATGTCTGTAATATAGGTAACAGGCTCTATTAAAATAAGTACCCAGAATTTAGGGGGAGGTGGAAATTGATAAATAATTCTTCAATGGATATCTTTAAATTAAATAATGTCTTATGACTCATCTCCCTCTTACTTTAAAATAATGGGCTATTCTTATGCATCAATGTCACCCCAATAAGTCTAACAAAAAATAAAATAAAATAATATGCTAATTGGAAGTCATGCTAGGAATTTTTAAATAAGACATTACTACGAAGTAAATTTTTTAAAGAAAGAAAACTGGTTCTTTGTGACTCTAAAACATCAGTTCCCAAGAGGTGGTATGCTTACCCACAAGGGTACATGCTGGGCCGTTCAGGGGTACGCGAAAAATAATCAGTAATGGCGAAAAAACAAGTAAAGTAAAAAATTGCAAAACGTCAGTTACAGAACAACAAATGTTAAGTTCGAGTCACCTTTAATGGAGACACTTCACTATTAGATCACATTAGGGAATGATGATTAGTGAGGGTGTGGCTATGAACTCTTCCCCCTCAAAACAATCCATTTGTGACACATCTAGAACTGCCCCAAAGGTATAAATACATCAGTAGCCAGACTGTTCTATCAGCTTAGTTATTGACTGAGTAAAAGTAAGTGCATTGTCTTTAATCATGATTCTTTTCAAGTAGTTTTTTATTTAATGTTTAAATACTTGATCACCATTATCAATATTTGTGTTATGAATATTGTAAAATTAAATCTGTGGTTTGTACTTTCAGTGTAGTAATTTTTCTTTCCTAACTTACTACCTCATGTTTACTATTTTACATTAAGACAGGCACTGGACAAAAATGTCAGTATTTAAAAACAGCTGTTTTAAAAACAAGGGGTACAATGTATAGAAATGGGTTTAAAAGGGGTACAGAAGTAGAAAAAAGTTGGGAACCACTGCTCTAGAACATGTCAGTTGTCAGCACACGTGTAAATACATCCATCTATTCATTCTCCATCCAAATAATTATTAGTTGTCTATTTTCAGATAATGTTACACAACAGAGAAATAAAGCTAAGAGTAATACCTGCCTTCAAAAACAGTTAAAGGAATGTAATTAAATACCATTAACAATGTGCAAAAATCAAGAATATACCTGATTTTATTATGGACTGTTAAGTAATAAGTAGAGACATCTTCAAATTCTAAATTTAGAATATTAAAGGAAACATTTTTTCCTCCTAGGGAACAACTTGGACTGTTTATATATAAATATTGTAAGGAGTTGTGAGAAATTAAACATTGTTAATCTATTAATGTTTCAAACAAAACAAACAAATATAAGTAACACTGAGTAAGATTGGTTCTATCTTCATAGAACCACCGAGCTTCAGAGTTGATATCTTTTAGCCTCACTCCTTCTTGCAGCAAAACATGGATCTTTCAAAATGTCTACTGTTAAGAATATTCTAAGACTGGTATTGAAAATATTTATAAGGCAATGTTTTATTCTTTTGTAAAGGAAAATAAATAAGACACTTTATGGAAAGCTCTCCAAATAAGAGAGAAAACCATTACTGTTATTGATTCCTTATGAAGAGACATGATTGTGGAAATATAGATTTTTTTTTTAAGAAATTATTTAATCTATCAGAAGGAAACCTAATGCTTATGACAGATCAACACCCAGAATGTCCATGGGCAAGTTAATTGCTCAGTTGATGACAGGATTGATTAGGCAGAAAAGCAATTTTTATGAAGCATAAAATTTGGGAAATGAACTGTTTAATTTAATGAGCAAAATTGCTGTATAGACCATTCATGGCTGATGCTATTATTAGTTATACAAGTGCTAAGGTGAACATCAATTCTTATCATTTATGAGAGTGATAGCATATTAGTGTAGATCTTTCTTTGAAAGACTTGTTGAAGTTATTTTTCACACAAATATTCCATGTAAAAGACATGAAATATTAAAAATAATACCAATAAGATTAATATACAATCACTCTTCTGAAAGAGCATTCCAATCAATCTTTAGAATGGAGGAAAGTAATACTAACCTCATTATACTTTTGGAAAATTTTGAAATGGTGAACTTAAACAGCTTGCTCAAGGTCACAAAATAAAATAATTTCTGACATAAAAATAAAATCCAGTCCTTCAAAGCCCAGCCCAGAGACTTGTCTACTAGTTTCTCCACCCCTAAAACATATCTGTAACCCTTAATAATTCTCATTATTTATAACTGCTCTTTTCTCAAAGGAGAGTCTCTTTGTACTGTTGTATCAATATCTTTAAATAGAAAGCATATGTATTCTGTTTAAACTGGAGGATATTTTTCTTTTTCTCAACTAAGTCTTATCTTAAATAAGAGGTGAACTATGATATCTCAATTTCCTGTGTAGAAAAAGAAATAGTGCTACTTTTTTACATACCAATAGTTGATTTTATCTTTTTGTAAATCCTAATTGTACATTGCCAAAGTTTAATGTGTTATTAAACTCTAATACTTTTTAACCTATCAGGTTTTTTTCCCTATTATTGTGGTTTTATTCCAATGTTTGCTCATCTTCTGTAAATTTGAGTTTAACTTGAATTTTCCCTTTTGTCAAATATATCCAGCTTTTTTGGACTTTAGAAAGCTCAGAATGATCATTGTTAAAATATAATGTGCGTTTTTTGCCTTATCTCAGAAGGACACTAGTTAGGCTTCATGAAAAACAAATGTAATAGTGCATTGCTTTTTATATCTAAGTCATAGAGTTAACCATAAATGTAAAATTATTGATAATGTGTCTGTGTATCTTATTATGCTATAGAGAGCAATAAAGGACATAATTACTGTCTAAGTCTCATGCAGAGAAATGTTAAACCTCTTACTGGCCCTTGTTTTCTACAAAACAGAGAGAGAATGCATCGTAACTTATCTTGGGGTATTCTTGTGGTCTCTGTTGTTTTCCTTTCTTTACCTTTCCTCTCCTCTCCCCTCCTCTCCTCTCCTTTTCTTTTCTATTCTTTTCTTCCACTTGAACTAGGGATGTTCCTTGTTCCAAAGTTTATGAAAGGATAGGTACTACTTTTTTGCTATTCAACCATTACTCTGTTTTTGTTCAGTCATATTTAAAAGCCATTACCTTTAGTAAGCCATTTATGCACATTTAAACTGTACAGTTTGTTCAGTAATGTATCTATCAAAACTAAAAATGTTTTGATCAAAAAATAAAGTTTAGAGATTATGAAGTATAAAAAGATACTAAAATAGAAAGTATAGTTAAAAATGAAAAGCAACTAATCCCTCACACATTCTGGCATGATCAATGTTGATACAATTACTTTGGAAAACTGTCAAAGCCTACTTAAAGTTGCCGTATGCACACTCTCTGTAACATTGCATATGTAAAGCAAAAGACATGTGCAAGGATGTTCACTGAAGAATTTTGTGTAATAATTTCAAAATATAAGCTACTCAAACGTCCTTCATTGATAAAATGGATAATTAAAATGTGGTTTATTCACATATTCATTCATTGGAATGCTATTCAACAATTACAAAAATAAATTATTGCAACAATTAAAGTATAAATAAATCTCACAGACATAAATTTAAATTAAAGAAGCCAGACATCAATGTGAAAATTTGGTATAATCCCACTTAAATTAACCTCAAGATTAGTCAAAACTAATCTACAGTAATAGAAATGCAAGAGTGTATTTGGCACTGGGATGATCCACAAGTAATACTTTTGGGATGTTGTTCATGTTCTGTATCTTTTTTTTTTCTTTTTTTTTTTTTGCTTTTTGGTATGTGGGTAGCTCCCTGGCTGGGAATCGAACCCAGGCCACAGCACCGACAGCGCCAGTGCCGAAGCCTTAAGCCACTACACCATCAGGGAACTCCCATGTTCTGTATCTTAACCTGAGTGGAGATTACATATCTGTGGTCATTTCAAAACACATTATTTGAACTCTAAATTTTCTGTATATATGAGTTTGTCATACTTCAATAAACTTATGACCCCCTCTAAAATGCAGCAATTCAATTTGGCCATTAATTTTGTTTGGGGTTTTTGTTTAGTATTGTTTTTTTATACCTTTTCAGATTGTAAGAAGAAGGAACAAAACTAATTTAGAGAAATTTAAATTCTTTAGTTTGTTAATGAATTGAAACATAAATAGAGAATACTACAGTCTATGGGCTTGCAATGTTGAATTTGGGTATCACATTTTTTAGTCAAGGATAAAATATGTTAGTAGCAACATCCTTTAATGGGCAATAAAAAGATACTGATGATAAGAATTTGAGGAGTTCAGATCTGAATAGTTTTAAGTTCTAGAGTCAACCAAATGATATTGGATGGAGTGTAACATAAACACTAATAGAAAAGAAAAAGCAAATTCATATATCACATATTATTTATCTAATCTGGTTTTCACTGAAAGCTTTCTGAAGGGAAAAACTTAGTTATACCCATTGGTAGCCACAGCCTGAATACAAGCAATAAAGGCTATCTCAGAATACCAGAAAAATAAAAATATTTGCTCACTTCAGAATACAAGAAAATAGACCTCTGCAGTTAAGGCATATCAATTCCATTATTAAAGCCTAATTCTGATTTGCGTGTTCTCCAATTCTTACTATCCCTGCTTTTCTATTATACCTAAGGAGGTTCTGCTCTTGATAACATCATATATGATTGCCTTTCTTTTTTATATATAATTTTAATTATATTTGACATACAATATTATATTTGTTTCAGGTATACGACATACTGTTTAGACACGTGTAATCACTTGTGATCACCCCATTAAGTCTAGTACCCATCTGATACCATACATAGTTATTACCATATTATTGACTATTCCCTATTCTGTACTTTACATCCCCATGACTATTTTGTAACTACCAATTTTTACTTCTTAATCCCTTCCCTCTTTTTCACATATTGCACCAAACGCCCTCTCATTTGGCAGGCATCAAAATGTTCTCTGCATCTATGAGTTTATTTCTGTTTTGTTTGTTTGTACACTTTGTTCTTTAGGTTTGTCTTTCTCTATATGACTTATTTCACTTAGCAGAATACTCTCTAGGTCCATCCATGTTATTATAGATGGCAAGATTTCATTCTTTTATGGCTGAGTAATATTCCATTGTATATGTGCCTTTCATTGCCTGTTCTTGGATTGTGAAGAATCTCTAATGCGTTTGAAGTCTTCCCTTAACTCATAAATACGGTCACAACACAATACTTTTGAGTTCTGATAAACACTCTAGCAAATTAATTTTGTGGAATTCCTGTTGACTTAGGTTTCACATTTCCTTTTTCTCAGCATTTCTAGACAGGATTGAAAATGCAGTGAGCTTTCCCTTTTTTTTAAGTATATTTAAACTCTAAGTAACAGAAAATTCTTTTTAATAAATATCTAAGATAAAATGAACTGTGTATCTGAACACTGAAAATCCCTAAGTGACTTCATTTTACAAAATCAATTTAATCCATTGACACTTTATATCCATAGTGGACTAGAAATTGCCTCAATGGGAAATTACTTCTTTTTTCAGTCTTTCAGCTTTCCTAGGGCTCCACTGATAAAAAAAAATCCAATAATTAGGACTTTTCTTTATTTTTAATACCATTATCTACTCGCCTCCTCTCCTGCTCCCAGCAATGGTGCTGTGTCTTTGGCTGGTTCTCTTTACTTACTTATATCCAGCAAAACACAGTTTACAACTAACAATTACCCATTTAGTTTATTTCTGACTGAGGCACCATACTCATTCACAAGGTCTTTATGAAATTAGCAGGAGAGGAATCGAATCTTTGTCTACAGTTTTCTCCCCTATTTCTTCCTTTTTCCATTTCTCTTGGATGTAGGAAAACAGAAAGTCTCTTTTTCATCTCTAATGAATGCTCTAATCTCTTTCCTATCCCACAGCCCCCAACTCTTTTTCTAAGCACTTTGCTTACTTAGCAGAAAAGATGCCATATTATTTATTAGAAAAGTACCATTAACTGTATGTCACAGCTTGATTTTTACCTATGCATACAACATGTGTCATGATCTGATTATTTTTTAGAGTTTTTTTTTCATTGACAGTTGACATTCAATATTATTTTATATTAGTTTCAATTGGACCGCATAATGGTTAGACACATATAATTTACGAAGTGATGTCCCCTATTAATGTAGTACACATCTGGCACTACACATAGTTATTACAATACTATTGAGTATATTCCCTGTGGTGCACTTTACATCCCCATGTCTATTTTGTACCTCTCAGTCTGTACTTCTTAATCCCTTCACCTTTTTCACCAGTCTTCTAACCCCCTCCAATCTGGTAACCATCATTCTGTACCTGTGAGTCTGTTTCTGTTTTTGTTTTTTGTTTATTTTGCTTTGTAGATTCCACATGTAAGTGATATTATATGGTATTTCTCTTTCTCTGTCTAACTTATTTCACTTAGCATAATACTCTCTAGGTCTACCTGTGCTGTGGCAAATGATACGATTTCATTTGTTTTTATGGCTGAGTAATATTTCATCGTATATATGTACCACATCTTCTTTATCCAGTCATCTATTGATGGACACTTAGGTTGCTTTCTTATCTGGACTATTGTAAATAGCACTTCAGTAAACATAGACATGCACACATCTTTTCAAATTAGTGTTTTGTATTTCTTCAAAACATAAGGTAGTTCTATTTTTAATTTTTTGAGAAACATCTTATTATCCATATAGCAGCACAAAGTTGCAGTCCACAAATAGTACATGAGTGTTTGTTCCCTTTTCTCCACATTCTCACCAACACTTGTTTTTTTATTTATTGATGATAGCCCTACTTGTATGTATGAGGTGATATCCCATTGTGGTTTTAATTTGCATTTCTCTAATGATTAGTCATGTTGAGCAATTTTTTATGTGTCTGTTGGCCATCAGTGTGTCCTCTGGAGAAATGTCTGTTCATGTCCTCTGCCTATTTTTTAATTAAATTTTTTTGGGTGTTGAGTTGTATGAGTTCTTTATAAATTTTGAATATTAACCCCTTATCCTATATATCATTGGTGAATATCTTCTCCGTTTTAGTACTTTGTTTTCCTTTTTCTGATCGTTTTGTTTGCTCTGCCAAAACTTTTTACTTTGATGTAGTCCCATTTGTTTAATTTTACTTTTGTTTCTTTTGTCCAAGGAGATACATCAGAAAAAAATGTTAGTAAGAGCAATATCAGACAATTTACTGCCTATGTATTCTTCTAGGAGTTTTATGGTTTGGGGTCTTACATTTACGTCTTTAATCCATTTCGAGTTTATTCTTGTATATAGAGTAAGAAGGGAATCCAGTTTCCTTTTTTTTTTCTTTGCATGTATTCAGTTTTCCCAGCACCATTTATTGAATAGACTGTTTCTACCCCATTGCATATTCTTTACTCCTTGTCATAGATTAAGTGACCATTTGGGCATGGGTTTATATCTGGGCTCTTTATTTTGTTCCATTAATCTGTGTGTTTGTTTTTATGTAAGTACCATGCTGTTTGTATTAGTATGGCTTTGTATGAATAGTATAGTTTGATATCAGGTAGTGTGATACCTCTAACTTTGTTCTTCTTGCTTACGATTGCTGTGGTTATTTTGGGTCTTTTGTGGTTCCATATAAATTTTGGGATTATTTGTTCTAGTTTTGTGAAAAATGCCATTGGTACTTTGATTGGAATTGCATTGAATCTATATAGATATTTTAACTGTTGATTCTCATTTACATGTATATGCTTTCATTTATTTTTATTTAATTTTTTTCTTTAATGTTTTGTGATTTTCTAATTATAAGTATTTTACCTACTTGGTTAAGTTTATTCTTAGGTGTTTTTGTTTTTGTTTTGCTGCATTGTGAATGGGATTGTTTTCTTAATTTCTTCAGATAGTTTTTATTGGTGCATACAAATGCAACTGATTTCCTCATATTAACTTTGTATCCTGATACTTCACTGAATTCATTTATCAGTTCTAATAGTTTTTTGGTGAAATCTTTCAGGGTCTCTATATATAGTATCATGTCATCTGCAAATAATGACAGTTTTATTTCTTTATTTCCAATTTGAATGCCTTTTATTTTTCTTTCCTGTCTCATTGCTATGGCTAGGACTTCCAGTACTATGTTGAATAAAAGTGGTGAAAGTGGACACAATATCTGATTATTAAAAGTAACCAGTGCTAAATAAATTTTTCCTATAAGGTCAGTATTTCACCATCTGAGTAAATGAGGTAGAATTACATTTAAAATGCCTAGAGTAATGTATCTATTTTAATATTTAATACTATTATCTAGTAAAATGACTTGTTATTAGGGCAAATGTTAATGGAAGAAGACTGAATATCACTATTCTGTATTCAACATGGAAAATTGATGAACCTTTTCTAATGGAATTATTACCTTTACTGAGTTAAAAATGTATAATTTATATTAAATATTCTATAGAAAATTGCTTTATAGAACTTACATTTTTAATATTATATAAATTATATGCTAGTCTGTAATATAAATGCCATTCAATGACTTACAAACTAGTTTTGTTTCATTATCTTTCAAGTTTGGACCATAATATGTCACTAGCAGACCACAATTAAAAACAAAATATATTTTTAAATGGTAATTATGCAACAGAACTGCTGCTTTATTGAGAAAAACATCATTTTCATAGTTTGCAGGCATAAATAATTTCAACAGAAGACCTTCAGGCAACTCAGACTCAGATACCTGTCTGTTTCTGTCTAGGATTCCAAATTAAGAGGTAGTGACAAGAGAAGCAGTGAGAATGGGTTCAGGAGGATGCAAAAGTGGTGACCACCACATCCAGTTTCCAGAAAAAGCAGTGACAATGGAAAAACCTACCGTTTTAGTCTTCCCTGATGACACTGGTTTCCTTAGTGGACTGGTTTTTTGATGTGATTTTTGTGACATTGTCCTCTTTCCCCTATTCTGAGCTTGCCCGTTCAACCTCTCCAGCAGTTGAGTGATGTTTTTAAAAAATGTTTTTTCAATAAATTCCTTCTTTACTTAAATTATAAAGAATGTATTTTAATCATTTTCAAATAAAAACACTTAGTACAGTCGTCAGCCACAACCCTCATATATCCATAGATGATTAAACCAAAAAAACTGAAGGTGTAATGAATGTCTCATATTCATAAAAAACCATTATTCTGAAAATCCAAAAGTTAATCAGGACAAGATTAAAACTCTCAGCATCTATGTGTTCCAATTCAGGTATATGGAAACTCTAGTATTTGCAGATAGTTCTACTAAAACTATTTTTAAATCTATTTGACAAGCTAGAAATATTCTCTACCAATAAAACCTGTGAGGTTAAAAACATAAAAATGGACTGAGACAAAGAAACAAATTCTATTATTCCTGACCCAAAATAAGATCTCATGTCCCTTGACAACTAACTTAGGCTTTCCTACCGAAGCGCACTGCCTCCCAGCTATTTTAGGGGAGAAAAATGTTCGACTTCAATTACTGGCCTGGTGAATGCTTTGGGAAGTGATCTCTGATCTCTTTTGCTGAAATCATGGGTATTTCTAAATCTTCAGGGAGAAGACTTGAAACACTGAGCACTGTATTAAAGAACAGATTTTTTTTTCCTATGTAAAAGCTACCCCAATCTTAAAGAGAATGTGAGAAATAAAAGAATCAGAAGGATGGCAGCTATAAGAGATAAAACTACACTGGTCATGAATTGTTGATGTTTTTAAGGTGAGGGGCATTATCTTATGAACTTTGACAGAATTTTGATATTTTTTTAATTCTCTATGTATTTCTCTACTTCAGAAGCTGATAATTTTGCAAAAAAATTTTACTTTAACCATTCATAATAATTAATACTTAATGGATTGTTTAATAGTATAACTACACATGTTTAAGACCCTAACAATCATCTATAGCAAAGTGAAATAAATTTAAAACAGTAAAATCCACACCTTGAATTTGTTTAGGAAACTAATTAATAACATAAGTAAACTTTATTAACCTCTACTGTATTCATCTATAGTAATTTTTTATGCTCAAAACATGGTTTATTTTTTTTCCTTTTGTTACAAAAGTTAACAAGTAATTATAGATAGTTTCTGAAACCTTATTGACTATATTCCCATGTTATACTCTATATCTCCTTGATTATTGCCTTGTAACAATCAAACTAAACTTCTCCATCCCTATCCCTTATTTTATCCACTCACCCATCCCTCCCCGCATCTTAAAGAAGTCCCTCTAACATTCTTTGTGGTACTGGCTTAGTGGTGATTAACTACTTTAGCTTTTCCTTTTTTATTTTTTTAATGTGACTTCTTAGGGGTTGCAGAAAGAAGAAAAATGCTATTTTGAATATATAAAATCAAAATCAGATAGTTATCTTAGAAAGAAGTAGATGCAAATAAATAAAGCTAACTCTTGCCACCAATAGCAATGTTCATTCAGACAACAATTTATGAATAGTGCCCGGAAGAGTGTGTCTAAACATTTATTTAGTTTCTTAACTCAACTGACATTGCAGCAGTACTAGAAGGGGATTTTCTAATAAATAAATGAACAAGAGATGTCCTACATATGATTTCATAGGTATTTGCTAGAATTTCTTTTCTCTTCTTCTTCTTTTTTTTTTTCTAAGCAGAATTTTCTATCTCTTGAACTTACTGGAAATTAAACCTATGATTTGGTTTTATAGTGAACCCTGAAAAATCATTTTCTGTTCTTAATATCTGCTGTTCAGAGAAACCGTGTTGGTAATGCTTAGGAACAGATAGTATGTTGTCTTAAGAGGGCACTTGCCAATTTCCTGCTTTTCTTTGTTCCCTTTTTACATGAACATCTGGGTATTTCCTTTTTCAAGATCTGACTTAACTAGAGAGTGGGGATGAGAGTGTCTTAGAATCCTGTTGTCAGGGAACAAGACTAAATGTGGTAGTTACTGTTTGAGGAAGAGAGATTTGCGATGTTCTGCATAAGTGAATCTGTGAGCAATAAAACATTTTGTTGCATGTCAAGCATTGATTTTTATAAAAAGATAAATTTGGTTTGGTCTCTGTTTACCTTTATATTTCCCTGACTAGAGGTTACACACACATATACAGTGCTACAGTACAAAAAACTGTATTCCGTTACTGTAACATCTCATGTTTTCTATTGCTTTCAGGTATTTAGGCATGTGATTGCCTGTGTTTATATATTTTTTATTGCTTATTCCACCTGGCTAATTGCTATTCATACTTTAGGCCTCAACTTTGATTTCATTTCCACTAGGAAGCTTTTATAAATTATGAGATTTCCCCATCCCAGTAGTTTCAGTTCAATGCCTTTTCTAGATGCTCCCATTCCCTGCCTTATCTATATCAGGTGCATTTATTGACATGAAACTTACCTGTGTACTTATCTATATGTCTATCTACATTGTAATTGCTCAGGAACTGTTTAGGTCATGTTTGTCCTATATTTGCAGTATCTAACGTGGCACCTGGCACATAGAATATCCTCAATAAATTATTGCTAAGGGAAGTTTTTTAAATGGTCCTTATATATCCATGTTTAAAAATAGGTCGAAATAGATGACAGACATTAAGGGAAAGTATCATGTACAGTTACACTATATGAGTATACAGTTACACTATTTCACTTGCTTTCTGCTGGATGCTAAACCTCCTCTCCACATATGTGCCTTTCTCCACCATGGTCATGATAAGAGTAAGCTCTGACTGCTTCTATTCACAGGAACAGAAGTTTCAGGTTCTTCTGCCTTTCCAAGTCTCCTGGAAGTCTGAAGAATAAAATTTGTATTATTTTGTTGGATAAGAGTGACTTTCAAATTATGTATAGTTTGATTTCTATATACATTTAATGTATAGCATATCTTTATATAAAAGCATCCTGCTTATATTGTTTATTGTACCCATAAGTAGAACCTATTTCCAACCCTACTATCTCTAAAATCTAGTCATTTTTCAAGTTCCACTCAAAGATATCTGTAGGAAACACCCTTCTGTTTTCCTTGTCACAATCAGTGTGTCCCCACATATAATAAGTACATTTGCATGACTTTGTTTCCTAGTATATGTACTTCTTATAGCATCTAACCAATTTTATTGTTCAGAGAAATCTTTTAAAATATTAGTTGAATTGAAGGACTAAATGTTTTTGTTTTTTACATGATGAGTCCCAAATTACCACACCCTGCTTTGTTCTAACTAGTTGTTCTCTTCATTTCATTGAGAGGAATAGACAGATACCAAATGCTGTGGAATTACTTGGTCATCTATAATGAAATGAAAAAATTTTCTGTCTTAGCTTTATTAATGTATAATTTACAAGGCATAAAGTACAACCATGTAAAGAATGATCCAAAAGGTGTTAGTATATTTACAGTATTGTACAACCATCTCCATAATATAATTTTATAACATTGGCATCGACCCCCCAAAATTGTACCAATTAGCATTTACTTTCCATTGCCCCACTGTTGGAGTTCTATATAACATTGTATTTCATCTCTATAGACTTGCCTATTCTGGACATTTTGTATAAATGGGATCGTATGATATATGGTCATTTGTGACTGTCTTCTTTCACTTAACATAATGTTTTCCATGTTGAACACATATCAGTATTTCATTGCTTTTTATTGTAGAATAATATACAATTGTATGACTATACCACATTTGTCTATCCATTTAACAGGTGATGGAAATTTGGAATAAGCCACTTAGGACTATTCCTAATTTTGCTGCTATGGACATTTGTGCATAGGTTTTTGTGTAGACGTATGTTTACACTATTCTTTGGTATGTACCTAGAGTAGAATTTTGGGTTCAAATAGTAACCCTATGTTAACAATTTTGAGGAACTATGAAACATTTCCAAATTGGCTGCACATTATAAAATATTAAATTCCAATCAGCAATGCATGAGAGTTCTAATTTCTCCACATCCTTAACTGCACATGGTATTATCTGTATTATGATTATAATCATTTTAGATGGTGTAATTGTATCTAATTTTGCTTTAGATTTTCAATTTCATATTAACTAATGATGTTGAGTGTCTGTTCTTATGTTTCATACATCTTCCTGGGAGAAATGTCTATGGAAATCATTTTCCTTATTTTTAATCTGCTTATTTGTTTTTTCATTATTAAGTTGTAAGAGCTCTTTAAACATTCTGGACACAAATCCCTTATTAAGACATATTATTTGCAAATATTTTCTTCCAGCCTGAGCACTGTTTGTTTACTTTATTAATGGTGTTCCTTGCAGCAAAACAGTTTTTAATTTTGATGAAATCCCAGTTCCCGTTTTTGTCTTCTTTTATATGCACTGTTACTGTCATGCCTGTGCTTTTTATGAGAATCCTTTGCCAAAATCTAGGTCATGATGGATAATATACTTTCTTCTAAGAATTTGAGGTTAATCTCTTTACCTTTGCTGGTATTCTTTATTTCTTCATGTAGATTCAAAGTACTAACTGGTATATTATCATTTCATGTTGAAAAACTTCTTTTGTTATATTCTTATACAGCACATATGATAGCAATGAATTATCTCAGTTTTGTTCATTTAGAAATGTCCTAATATCTTCAGTTTTTAAGGAGAGTTCTGCCCAATAAAGAATCTTTGGTTGAAAATTTTCTTTTTTCCAGCACTCATTCCCCTGCCTTCTGGCTTCCAAATGATCAGAGGTTTTTTAAGATAAATCAGCTGCTAATGTTACTGAGGATCACTTGTATGTGTCAGATGATGAGTCACTTCTCTCTTCCTACTTTAAAGATTCTCTCTTTGTCTTTAGTTTTTGGCCATTTGATTGTGATGTGTATAAGTGCAGATCCGGTTGGGTTTATCATATTTGAGTTTCTGGATGTGTAGATGACTGCATTTTCTTCAAATTTATTAAGTTTTCAGGCATTATTTCTCAAATATTCTTTCTCTTTTTCTACCTCCCCTCCTCCTGAGATGTCTATTATGCACATGCTGGGATACTTGATGCCATCCCACAGGTCCCAAGGCTCTGTTCATTTTGCTTTAATCTTATTCCATACAGCTCCTAAGTTCCACTCCCCAAATAATGACAACTGACCAGTTTCTAAGTTCACTGATTCTTTCCTCTGCCTGTTGAAATCTGTTTTTGTGCTCCTCTTGTTAACATTTCATTTTAGTTATAGTACTTTTCAGCTCCAAAATTTGTATTTTTATTGTTTCTATCTGTCTTTTTATATTTTCTAATTGATTAGACATTGTGTCTACATTTTCTTCTTTGAACATATTTATAATAGTTCACCTAAAGTTTTTGTTTAGTAAGTTAAATATCTGAGTTTCTACAGAGACAATTTCTATTGGTTTGTCTTTTTTCATGTACCTGGGCCATACTGTGTTATTTCTTTTAATGCCTCATAGTTTTGTTGAGGGATAAAATAAATAAAGTAGTATTGAATTATAAAATATACATGAATAATATGTAAGTACTAGGGCTGTCTGGAAAAATCCAGCCATAAATGCCTCTATTTTTCATATTACATAGCTGGATACTTTCCAGATGGCCCTCGTATATGAGGTCTGACAAGTAAGCTAACGAAATTGCCACCATGCACGTACATTGGCAGTGTTGTACAAACAACTCGGTAAATTTTCATAGCCTCGGTATATCTGTGTCTCACAGTTGTGTTCATGTCGATATGTGGCAGTGTCTTGCTGAGTGGCATTCATTATTGTTGTTGCATGTTTTTGTGTGCCATCACACAAATGTCAGAGTTTGAATTAGAGCAATGAATAAACATTAAATTTCTTGTTAAACTTGGCAAGAGTAGAAGTGAAATTAGGGACATGGTAGTCCCAGTTCATGGGGGTAATGCCATGAAGAAAACAGCAATGGATTAAATGTTTTTCTGAGGGGAGAGAACGTGTCACTGATAAAGAGAGGTTAGGGTGGCCAGTAACAAGCAGAACTACGCTCTTTGCCATTGTTTCATGCAGTACACGTTTGCATGGGGCACTGCAAGAGTAGTCATTTTCTAATCTATTTGTATGCCTGCCCATTCTTTCACTGAACACTCACAACAGTGTATGATATAATGGCCTGATGTAAAGTATGCCAGCTGATGATCAGCCTGATGCCATTTGAGTGTTTGTTCCTGTTAATAAGGTACTTTCTTCAGGATCAGAAATTCAAGAAATATCCTTCAGTCACTATAGACATGTGACATTCACCATATTATTTTCAAGTTCTCTAAGCTTCAATTTTCTGAGGCCTTTAGTACTCTACCACAGTTTAGAGCTTTAAATAAGCTTTCAGAAATGTCTTTGACAGCTGTGAAGTTTTTATCAAACATGAAACACTATTAACTACCATATACTAAAGGAAGTCAAATTAAGGCTACTGAGAAGGGTTAGGAGGAAGCAGTCATCACATTACAGTGGAAGGAGCAGTGGTTTTGGTATCAAGTTGACTGTGATTTAAATACTTTTCTATTACCACTACCACAGGGTACATCCATTTCTTGTCTGTAAAAAAGGGGAAATGGACAAATGAAACAATACTTATATAAAAATATTAATCCTCTTATCCTTACTAGGACGCCCAAAGATTTTATGTATTTGCATAACCGTCATCAGCTACCGTACCTGAATATTATCTGTCACCCCTTGCACTCTTTCTGTGCTTCATTTACTATTTTCTTTAGCTTGAAATATTTTTTATGTTATTATTCCACCTCCTCTAATGTAAGCTGTCTCAAATATCTTTTGGAAGAATTTGAAGCAACAAAAATTAAGCATATTAATCAGATAAGAGGCCATCAATTTCATGGTCAATATAAAATGCAATTTAGATATTTAACATTGGCCTTTCTTTAGAATGAACAAGTTTCAAAATCTGGAATATTGAATTTGTCATCTAATAATTACAGCAATGTAAATTGATGATAAATGTGTAGAAGCACTTTCATTTAATGTATGTGCATATTTAAACAGAAAGCTCAAAAGAATGCATATATTACATGCTTTGAGAAAAAAAGATCTTTTCAGATATATTTAACATCCAAAAATATCTAAGTGGTTATCTCCAATATGTAATTTTTCTTAATTTCTCTTAATCTAAATCTCCTTGGAATTTGTTTTTGAAATTATACAACAAAGATGCAGTTATAGGACTGAAATAAAATCCTAACAAGATTGTTCAATCATACTCAATAAGGTAACTGATAAAAAAAAAAAAAGCTGCATGCTCTTGTTTTACTTTCAATTAAAATCAGAGTTTGATTCCTTATTTTTATTCCTGTAGCTAATATTTCCTTAGAGACAAATATCTACTATCCCCTAGACTAATCTGCCTTGCCTCCCAACAAATTATCTGATCAGATGTCACAAGTAAATATAAATATCATTTTAAATATGTTTTCAAGTACTATTTAACAGTGTTTAAGTTCATCAGAAAATATTTGGGTTGGCATCAGGGATTCACTTGCCTCCTTTTTAGGCTATATTTAACATAATTAAAATAAGCAATGAAAACCACAGTATCTTTGCCCTGATATTTTATTTACTAACTTATCTTGAAGAAATTTATTATCTGTATTTCTTATTTGTGAAATACAGGTTTTACTAATTAACTTAATTAGTTAACTTAATGCAACTTATGGCCTCTATTAAAAGATA
Source organism: Lyroderma lyra (assembly GCA_004026885.1). Lineage (NCBI taxonomy): Eukaryota > Metazoa > Chordata > Mammalia > Chiroptera > Megadermatidae > Lyroderma > Lyroderma lyra. The sequence goes on along the minus strand of PVJL010006700.1, from coordinate 38,758 downwards.
CTATTATTTTGGGTGTTAAAATGTCAGGTGTTAAAATTGTATTAATTAGCAAAAATGAGAAAAGGCCAAGGTAACACCACACTGCTTTTACAAACTGCAGGCTATACACTTGTGTGATTATAGAATACACACACACATACATACATACATACACACCTGCACTCATTTTACTTGCTGTTCATGAATACTATATTTAAAAGTGTCATATCCCCTCTACTTATGTTTCATTCTTTTCTAAGATTTTCAGGCATACCCTTCTGACAGAGTTGCCAAGGCCTATTAAATCCACTTCAGTAGCTATAGTGGTCAGTTGCTAAGGATCCACTTTCTACAACAAGCAACTTATTCCTTTAACTGATAATATACCTAATGAAATAAGAAAAATAGAATACATGAAATGGAATAGAATGGAACAGAACAGAATATGGATGGAATAGAATGGAATGGAATGTGGAATGGGATGTAGAAAGAAATGCAGAAAGGAATGAAATTATATGAAACTTGGAATGGAATGTGGAAAGGAGTGGAATGTGATGGAATGGAATGTGCAATGAAATGTGGAATGAAATGGAATGTGGAATGAAGTGAAATGTAGAATGGAGTGGAATGTGGAATGGAGTGGAATGTGGTATGTGATTTGGTATTGAATGTGGAATGGAATGGATGGAATGAAATGGGAATGTGGAATGTAATTTGGAATGGAACGTGTAATGGAATGGATGGTTGGAATGTAGAATGGAATGTGGAATGAATGTAATAGAATGGATTGGAAATGGAATGAAATGTGGAATGGAAAAGAATGGAACATGGAATGGAATGGAATGGAACATAGAATGGAATAGGATGTAGAATGGAATGAAATAGGAATGAAATGAAATTTGAAATGGAATGGAGTGGAATGTAAAATGGAATGTGAAATGGCATGGAATGAAATGGAAAGGAATGGAATGTGGAATGCAATAGATGGAATGAAATGTGGAAGGGATGAATGGAATGGAATAGAATTAGATGGAATGTGGAACAAAATGGAATGGAATGGATGAAATACAAAATGGAATGGAATAGAATGGAATGTGGAATGGAAAGTAATGGAATATGGAATGGAATGAAATGTGGAATGGAATGAATGGAATGAAATGGAATGTGAAATGAATGGAAAGGAATGGAAAGTGAAATGGAACAGAATGTGGAATGGAATGGAATGGCAAGGAATGTGGAATGTAAGCACACCATGGCAAGTTGAGAAACTTAATTGTCAGACTTTGGGAATGATGACAGCTCTGATGGCCGTTCCAGAAAAAGAGTTGCAAAATTGCTTTGAAGGGTGGACTAGGGGCTGGCATTGGTGCATAGCTTCCCAAGGGGAGTCCTCTGAAGGTGATTGTAGTGATATTCAGCAATGAGGTATGTAGCACCTTTTTTAGGATGAGTTTGTCAAATTAATTGTCCAACCTCATTTATACACATGTGTATATGAGGTCAATCTGGAAAGTATCCAGCCATGTAATATGAAAACTAGAGACATTTATTGAATAAAATACAGGATACAAGAAATATTGTACATAGGACAATGACACCTCAGTCCCCTTCAAAGTAGGCACTTTGAGACACAGTTCTCCCAGTGTCTCTTCCACTTTTCAAAACACTCTGCAAAATCTCATTGGAATCACCATCAGCCTTGTCATATTTTCCTGAATCTCATCCATCTCTGAAGCATTTGTGCCACACTTTTATTTGCACAGCACTCGTTGCATCATCACCAAATGTCTTATGAATCATCCAAATAGTTTCTGCAGAGGAATGTTCAAGCTTAACACAAAATTTGATGCAGATTCATTGCTCTACTCTCTTAGTCATTTTAAATGCAATGGCTACCCAGTACACGTTTTCACTCAATGATGTCTAGCACCCCCAATGATTACTATAGTGAGGTCATCCTTATTCACACATGCACATTCCAGTCTACTCTTCTTGGCTACCAGGTTACATCAATGTCACACCATCAGTTTTTATTATATTGACAATGGCTGGATTTTTTCCAGACAGACCTCATATATATATATATATATATATATATATATATATATATATATATACTATGAGGATTATAATAAATACATGTAATATATGTATGTGTGTATATGTATATTTGAATGTGTGTGGGTGTGGGGTGTGTGTGTGTGTGTGTGTGTGTGTGTGTAATTTTACTGAGTTCTTTTCTTAGCTTTTTATCTTATCAACCATCATACATTCTTCAGTCAGTCCTAAATATACAAGGGTTATCCAGAAAAAAATCTAGCCATAAATGCCTCTATTTTTCATATTATGTGATTGGGTACTTTCCAGACAGCCCAGTCCTCATATATTTGCAGCAACATCATTACTACTCAGTAAGGAGGGGTTGTCTAATTGGAAATTAATCCAATAAATGCAACATAAAGTTAATATGCCATCATCGTCTATACACGCTTCCTCCTCCACAATCTGCTTTTTGCCTTTTGTTCAAAGTCTGGCCACCTGTTACAATAATATTAAAACCTGTTAATCAATATTTTAGACACATCTCTCTCAACAATTTGTCACCAAGCCAATTCAGTATTATTTTGCAGATATATCATGTGTTACATCTCTTCCCTTCTTTATTTTCTACCTTAAGCCAACATTTTATAATTTTTTTTGGAGTATTAACATAGCCACCTTAAGTTATATTTGGCTCCAATTCTAGTGCAAACTCCATCTCCACCCACCAATTATTTTCCATATTAAGTTAGAGCAGTCTTTATCAGACTTGAAAATCTAATCATAGTTTTTGCTATAATTAAACTCAATGCACACACATTCAAATGGCATTTAATGGTTCCCAATTCTTTAAATTTGCGTCCACTGCTACATTTATACAACATTGTCGATTCTACATGCACATGATACTTAACACAACTTTCTCAATATTTGATAGAACAAGTAGAAAAAAATTAATAAGGATAAAAATTATATTCAAAATTCTCTACAACAAATTACCTTAATTAACATTTATAGAAAAATATACCTAATAGTTGCCAAATACACATTATTTTTAAGTACACATAGAACTTTCATCAAGAAAAACATTTTTTTAAAAAATTACAATATTATATAGCAAAATTTTTACTACAAAGGCATTTAATTGGAAATCAATAACAGATACATATCTGGAAAACCCTCATTTAGGCATTAAGAAACAAACTTTTAAATATGTCATAAGTCAAAAAAGAAATTACAATGAAATTGAAAAATATTTTGACTTGATTAATTATAAGAACACACATATCAAATTATATGACAAAGGAAACATAACATTTTGAAATTTGTAGGATGCAGATAGAGTACTACTTAGCATGGAAATATATAGCTTTAAAATCTACATCAGAAAAAAGCAAAGCTTTTATTTACTTATCTAAGTACAGAAAATTTAATAAAGGTAAGAACATATAAATATATATATTCATATAAAATAAAAAGCACAACCAATAAATGAAATTACAAAGACAAGACATAGTTCCTTGAACTCTTAGTAAAATGATAAATCTCATAGCCAAGACTGATTTAAAAGGAAGGGAGGGAAGGCGGAAGGAAGCAAGAAAGCAAGGAAGGCAGAAAAAGAAAGATAAGAATTACCAATATACAAGGTGGAAGTGCATATATCACTACAATTATTTCAGAAATTAAAAAAAAAACAAAACAGGATTGCCAAAAAAATGTATATACATTTTAAGAGATGTTATCTATGTATTACTTTTTGAAGTTGAATTGAATTACAGTAGCAATGTGTAGTGTGATATTTGCTCAAAAGATGGTGTTAATTAAATGAATGGTAGCATCACCATATGACAGGCAGGACAGTCACAGAATATTGTGGAAGCACAGTTGTTGTTTGAGGAGTGCAAGACCATTTTGAAGTGATATTTGAAATTTGAGAATGTCGTTTGAGTTTCCCCCATGTGCTCCTGACTTAACACATCTTGACTTCTCCTGTGGCGAACCTTAGAGGATTTGGTGTACCATCGAAAACCAGTTACACTGGTGGTACTCTGGGAGGAAATTAAAACAGCATGTGCAGTGATACAAGCGAACATTTTGCTCAGTGTTGCTCAAGCAGTAGTTCACTGTAATCAGAAGTGTCTGGACAGTGTTTTCAATATATATTGAGTATTAAAATTTTGAAACAGTTTCTTCCTTTCTTAAAATGTATATACATTTTTGGCACTCCCTGTATGAACAAATATTATGAACAACTACATCCATAAATTCTATGACTTAGATAGAAAGAACAAAATCTTTGAGAAACAGAATACCCAAACTGACTGAAAGTAAAATAGAAAATGTGATTTGTTATTTATCTATTAAATACTTTACAGTCATATTTTAAAACTTTCCCACAAAGAAATTTATTTCATCAAAAGGAAAAAAAAAATCACTTTTTAAAAAGACATTTTCAAGAAATTAAAGAAGCAAGTCATAGACTGGAAGTAATTATTTGCATTACATATATTAAATAAAGAATTCATATTCACAATATATGAAGATTTTTTAATAACCCAATAAAAAGAAGACTTCCCAAACATGGGTAAAATTTTGATAAACACTTCACAGAACAATAAATATAAATGATAATAAAGTAAGTATGCCTAATATAAATTATTATAAAAATGATAATCAAAATAACAACAAAATATTTTTCCCACAAGAATTGCTAAAAGAATAAAGACTGGAAGGAATATTTACTGTTACTGAGGATATCTAGTACCTGATATTCTTTTTGGAGGGCGGGTATTTCCCTGGCTAGAAATTGAACCCAGGCTGTGACATTGAGAGTGCCGAAGCCTAGCCACTACACCACCAGGGAAGCCCTGAAATTCCAATATATTTTTAGCAGGAATGGAAAATGGTACAACTACTTTGACATACAATTTGGAATTTATTTAAAGTTTAAGCGTACACAGAACCTATAACACAGGGATTCCACTTCTAGGAATTTATACAAGGTAAAAGACAAAAATATGCCCACAAAAAGACTTGTAAGAGATTGTTCAAAATAGATTTATTGAAAATAGCAAAAAACTGGAAATAATCTAAATATCAAAAGGTAAATTGAAAGGTTATTGTGGTTTATTAGTGCAATAGGAAAATACTCATTAATAACATGGAGCTAACTATTGATACATGCAACAACATGGATGAATCTTGCAGACATGCTGAGCAAAAGAATATAGACACAAAAGAATGCACACCAGATGTTTCTATTTATGTGAAATTCTAAAATAGAGAAAACTGTTAGTGTGATCAAAATCAGTAGCTGCTTGTGGGAAGGGAAATTGACTACAAAAGAAAAATTGTTTTAGAGAGATAGAAATGCTCCATAACTTGCTATTATGGTTACTCAGGTTGTATGTTTGACAAAGGTAATCACACTGTATACTCAACACATGTTGTATGTAAATTACATTAATATTAAAATAATTTCTTTCTTATAAAGTCCACTAAACTAGTTGTTTCTAAAATGTTAAGTTTAATAATGATAAGTATTTTAACAGAAAATAAAATAATTTTACTGCAAAGTAAGGGTTGTTTAGTCATGAAGATGATGTTAATATCAACAGTAATTGTAATATGTTTTACCAAAGTTAATAGGTTATGTAGCACTTTAATATGCATTATCTTTTATGTCTATAAAATATCTCACAATTTCATTTGGAAGTTAGACTTGCTTTGTTACTCTAGGCATCCTTTCACTATTAAGAAACAAAGGCAAAAAGTAAAAGTAAATACTTGTCCATTGTTTTTCAGTAGAACCTCTTCTCAAATCCAGGTTTTTTTTAACTCCAGATTCCATATAAATTTAATTAATATGATCTTCCTTCACATGTAAATTAGGGATCAGAAATATGTCTAATAGTTAATACCTGATTTTTAATCAATAAAACTAGATTTCTAAATCTAATAGGGAAATATCAAGAGAATTTCCAAATTACTTTTAACCTACTCTTTCTTGTTTCTGGGAGCAGAGAGCTCACTATAAAGCAATGGTTTTAACCTTGGTTGTAAATGAAATCAACTAGGAAACTTGAGAGAGATATGTATCTTGAGTCAGAGACTGTATCCTTGACTTAATTAGCACTCAGGCCTCCAGATTATGTTTTTCTTCACAGGTGATCCAAATATATGACTTAAATATGAGCACCACTGTTTTAAAATGTTGGATATCTGATTTCATACCAGAGCATGTCTGTCTTTTGATTAAAATTTAGAAAATCATTCTCAGTTTTCCATTTCTTGCCTACATGTAGCCACTTATCTTCATCCTTTGCCCTTTGTACTAAATAGTAACCAGAAGCAGTTGGCTGTTTTGTGATTTATGAATTACTCCTGGCAATTCATTCTTGTTTATTAACACTACTTATAATAATACTGGCTTCTTGAACCATTCCTTTGTGGATACCTGTGTCTGATATAGTGACAAATTTTACAAACTGAATGGTTCAGTCCTTGAAGTTCATTCCTGTTTTCACATGAATCACCAAAAACTTGGCTTCAGCAATCCATTTTTTGGACTTACTGCTTGGTTTAGTGGACCAAGTCCATGTATACGTGGACTCTGGTTCAATTTTGGACTCTGTTCTTGGCTTTGGGAATGTGGTCAGCTCGGCAGGTGCTGGTAATAGGGAATGCCTAAGTTTAATTTATCTCCTCTGTAGAAAAGGAAATAGATCACCATAAAATCATCAAAGGTAGCAGAATGGATCAGGCCAAAACTACATAAAAAATATTTGAAAATTAAAAGAAAAGAACCCTAAGAATCCAAAAGAATGTTCTAATTTAAGAATGAAAAGCAAAAATATTATGATTGGGGTTTTAGACTCCAATGAGGCAGGCATTTTTGAAGTCTGTTATCCTGGAAGAATTTCCTAATTCCATGATACATGCAACCTCTTTCTTCATTAACATGAGATTCTTAAAACAAGTGCAGATCAGATGTCATAATGGATCTGCTAGGAAGAAACATTGGAAGCATCATTTAGAAGCAGTTCTCACATATCAGACAATATTTAAATAAAATTGCCTAAGAAATTAAGATTCAACTGAGAAGTAGCCATAAGGAAAATTATTGAAAGAATTTACTTTTATTTCCCAATGTTCAAAGATGGTATAATGGGGACATTGGTGTTGTAAACATGAAGATTACAGGTTCATGTTTGCCAAAAGTACAAAAACTGGCCATTTGTATTCATTTTCTCATTAAGTTCCATTAAAGAGAGAATTCCAACTATGCAACCTTCCCAAAGCAAATTATAAAACTTATTCACTTGCACGTTTAATTTTTTTCTATAACTCCGCAAATAAGCATGAGGGCACAAACAATGTTTTTAACTCCATTTCTACATGGGACAATTTTTAAAATTTATTGAATCATGTTCCTCTCTCAGCTTTTTCTACACATTCCTTCCAACAGTCAATCCCTTCTGTATTTATGTAAAAAGAGCAAAATCACAATTCTACCTCCAACATAGAAAACAAAGATATTTGGTAGATAGCAGTTGGAAAACAGAAGGTTGAGAGCTCCTAACAAGTAGAGTATTTCACAATCTAAATATTCATGAGAGCCCTCATCTTTTCTGTATAATTGGCATAACTTGTTTTAACATTTACATGATTGACCTTGCCCTCAATTTCACTCAGTAACGTTAGCGAATGGTATTTTTGATGAGCGGCCTGCTATTTCTGGTTAAGTTTTATCAGCTAAGATGGCATTTTGTGTTTTAAGTTAAAGAAATTACAGTCAATAATCTTATAACTCAGAATATCCTTCCAAAAGGGCAATTAAAGAATAAATCACTTCCGTTGATTAACAGTATTTTTCTTTTTTTGTTTTAATAAGCCAAATCTTTGGACCTTTGATTCCCCTAGCAAACATTTTTAAAATGTAAAAAAGCCAAACAAACTATGTTTTGTAATTAACTTTTAAAATACGGAGTGTTATCCAGTTTTACCTTAAATATGATCCAAAATACCTTGTGGTGGTTTTGTCTTCACCACAACTCAGAATGGCTTTACCTATATAACATGTGTGCTTGATTTAAGGCCTACACTAAGTGAAATGCCTGCCTGTGCTATTTTCTTTTGACCATGAGTAACTGTGAGCTAACATCAATTTTATTCTCTATTTCTATTAACTACTCTACCTATCAACTAGATAAGGTTAAATGGCAAAAAACCAAATACAGAAAAGTTGTATTTCTAAATTGTATCCACAAATACTTGTATTATATTTATCTGGTCAGTCCTCAGAAACATTTTATTATGTTTGCATAATCTTTTATGCTATAGCTTCGATTTTGTAGACTCCTGTGCTTTAATTTAGCAGCTATCAATCACAGGGTGGTCACCACAGGTAAGGGATCAAAAATTAATAAATTAAATTAATAATTTCTTTGAAAATGGCATAAGGCATTAGTTTTGTGCTTTATTTCAAGGTATTTGTGACATTAGGTGTCCTTACTGTCTGTCTGTTCATTCTCCATTCATGACTTCTCACTTCTGCACTATGCTGCACATTAGAAAAAGGAACTTATAAATAAATGTCCCAGAATCACTCTCACGTTCACTTTTGGGTTAGAGTCTGTCCATGAGAGGAACTTGCTCAACAGTCAGAAGCCAAGGAAAAGCCCTTATTTTCATTGATAATTGCAGTCAAGTAGCATGCTCTTGTGATCACCTGAACAGGTAGGTGCTGCAGGCAGCTGAGGTACTTTGTAGCCACTTTCCTGCTATTCTTGAAATTCACAGGTTTGCAAATAAGTTCTTATGACTCAGGGAGTTCTACAGAGAGTTGGGGTACTGGAGTGACTTTACTAAGGGTGTTGAGAGTCTTTTAACGTTGCAAGTAGCTCAGATGGCCTGCTGCCGCTTCCCTGTCCTCCTATCGCCCTTTCAGTATTGGGTAAAGCTCTCATTTCCTGTGTTAAAACTCTTTCTACTACAAACATTTACAGTAAGCTCTGCTTCCTGTATGAATTCTGATTGGTTTGATTATTTCTTCATTCCTATAATTGAGATACTGGGAAAATTTTTATTTGATGTTACAAAGATAACCACTCGTATAATAAATCTAGGCTATAATGCTTCTAAATTATGGAAGGGTGGAAGGTGGAGGATGGAAAAACATGTATGTATTTAAGTATATGTATTTAAGCATCACACAAACATACTGAAGCAAAAATACAGGCAATGATGTGAGGTTAATGCCTACTAAGAAGCAAATAACAAATTATAATATTAATATTGGACACTATATAATATATATTATATTATTCATATATTATGCATTATGCATATCTTGCACGCATTATGCATATCTTGCACAACATGCAAATATAAAATAGAAGAAATTGTTTTATTCATAGTAGCATAATTGCCACAATAACTACATTAACACAACATGAAACTAGTAAAAGAACATAGTAAACGGGAAGTACCAATATATCTAGACTGAGTAGTTTTTTTCTTATAATAATTGTAGGTGTTTATTACATGTGTATACTAAGAATTTGGAAATAGATACATTATATTGTTAACAGTGGATAGTTCTGGCTGTTGGGTTATTTGTGAGACTTACTTTCAACTTCAGACAATTCTATTTATCTGAATTTTTCAACTACATTTTACTTTTATAATCAGAAAAACCAAGCCATTTTGTAAAATATAAGTTCTATGTTAGTGCTTTCAGTTGATTAAAGGAAGAATTTTATATTATATCCTAGATTTATTGAAGCAAAAGGTAGACAAAATAGAATGCAATTACATAGTACTTCTATACATATTGCTTTGTTTACCTTGCATAATGTATTGAGATATGCAATTATGGCTTCAATGAAAATGAATCCTGTAAGCCAGTCATTTTGTGGATAGATTTATTTTTATGGTTTCTTAGTGTTTTTTTTTGTGAATGGGGGAAAAGACATAACATGAGAATGAGAATAATCAAATATCTCATTCTGCACCTTCTTCTATTGGCAAGTCTAATACCTTATGTTTAGATATAACCTATTTTAGAGAGTGAAGTATATTTATAGGCACCTAATCATCATCAGAACATCCCTAAGCCTGCATAGAGGGATCAGGAGCTGACCGGCTCAATAAATTTAGTCAAATGATTATCTAAAAACAGCTAAGGTTTTTGGAATTCTTGGTCAATTAAATCCAAGACATTAATATTCTGAGTTTATTTAATTGGTTGCCTGATTTGATATCAGGAGTAGGTTTTAATGTTGTGCAAAGTTGTGCTAAAAAAGGGTAAAACTGGCACAATATCTCTACTTTTAGAACATTTGGCACATTAAAGAATAATTAGTGTGACATTGAAGTCCTAGTAATACAGGAAATTGTCCATACTTCCTGATTGTACAAAACCCGACTGCCTAACTTTTTAATTGAGATTCATGACATTCTGGAAGATTTATATTAAGAAAAACATCTAAGTCTCAAACTTCCAATCATTTTTTCATTTAATATTTAACAGCTATTGAGAAGCTACCATATACCCTGAATATGCAAAGGTAAACATAGTCTTTCAAGGAACACAATTCATTGGAAATACAAACAGTATAATAAAATAAAAGTGAACATGAATTGGTAATTCTAAGAACACTGTCTAATTACCTACTAAGTCAAGAATAACCTGAGCAAAAAGGGTAAGAAAAGCATTCTAAGCAGGACAGATACATTTTGGGAAAGAAAAAAAAAATTGTTAAATAGCTTGACAAAACCTGTATCTATTGTGGTTGAAACAGAAGTCGCGTAAATTGAGGTGGCAGAAAATGATGTTTAGGAGGTATTCTTATACACAATTGATCGGGTATCTTTAGGGGAGCCATTGAATCAGGGGAATGGCATTTTAGAATTTGTGTCATTTTGGCACAAATTTGAGTAAACAGAATGGAATGGTGTTAGTATCACCTAGAAGGGTATGATCAGACCAGACACCATAAACCATTGCCTTTAGCACTACACGTTTCTCAAAATTCATTCCAAACAAGGCAAGGTAAGACGCAGGTTGAAATCACAGATTCTAGACCCTGATTGCTGGGTTTTACTTGGGTTCTGGCAAACTGTCTGTCCAGTTTGTGCGATCACTTGGAAAGTCATTTTTTTAGTTCTCCCTGTATCTTAGGCTATAAAAATGGTAATAATAACAGTACCGCTTAGGGTCATTATGTGAAATTAATTAATATATGTAAGACAGTACAATATTTCCATAAATTTTATAAGTTTATTTGTTTTGTGAAAGCCCTCTAATTCTCCATTTTTAAAAGTGTTTTAGTCATGTGTCTTTCATTACAGTAAATTCCACATGTTTTTGGTCAGGGAGCTCCCGATGCTATCATGCTGCTTTCTTTATATTCTTTTCTCTCTCTCTCTTAGAAAACTTTTGTCATCCTATGATTAGTATTTTGTTCTTTAGTCTTCCACCCCATATAAAAATAAGATACTGTGAGAATCTACTTTTCTTCTTCTGACTGACGTAAATGCTGGGAAGAAAGTTCGGAGAAAGCAAGACTGGGTGAGCTGAAACCAAATTACAGTGGACAAAGGCACTGATTCTTGTTGCAAATAACAAAGGAGTCTTAAAGACCCATGAGGGAGGAAGGCAGAAGGTTCTGATTCTAGGGACCTAAATAGTGTCAAATCTTAGCCCACATGATCTTAGCCAAAGGATGAATTTTTTCACATCTTTCTTATCTCAGTCTCAGTCCAGGGCGAACATTTGGATTGGAGAAAAAGTGAGTAGGATCTCTAACCATTTACTGATTCAGACAAAAATATCAAATGCCTAATGTTTTTTTGTTTTGATTTGTTTTGTTTTTTGGTCCCTATGGTTAGCACTGAGGATATAGAAATAAACCTGGCAGCAATTTTTCTTCAGATCTGTAGCTAGTGGAAGAAATAAATAGGAAACAAACAATTACAGATCAGTGTTGTTAAGTGCTAAGTCTGTTGTGGAGGCTCAGATGACAGCCACCTGATACAGTGGCACTTTCTGAAGGAAACCTGTGTTGCTGAGGTGGAGCTGTTTTATCTCTGCCCTTTCTTTTGGCTGTGTTGGGTGGGCAGGGACACTGCACACGTGTTTGCTGCCCAGGGGTGGAGCAGAGCCCTGCAGGTGTGATTTGCTCCTGATTAAATGAGGAGCAGAAGGCAAAGCCTTTAAGGCAATGCCCCGCCTAGCCTTTGGAATTCTTAGATGAATCATAATAATAAATAGGAAGCTTTGACACTTGTTTGCAGTTTCAGTTTCACAAAGTCCTGGCTTCTCATTAGGGACACTGAGATAGTCAAATTTCTAGTCAGGGCCCAAATAAGACAGTGTGGGGGAAAGAACAAGAAACAATGGAAGAAGAAACAAAACAGTATATATGTATAGTCTTAAACCAGCTTGTTATACTAAAGTTATTGTAAATATAGGGAGCCGTTACAGGTGAAATACCGTTATGGTCAATTATTTCAACAAAACTGTTTTCTTTTCATGATCTGCTCCTTTATTTTTAATTAATTTCTTCTAAAAGGGAAAGCATGAGAAAGAATGGCATGACAAACAATATAGCTTCAGTTAAAAACTTGCAAGGATAGAACTCTGCTTTGTAGTATCTACATCATTCCTTTTAATAAGCACAACAACCTCAACCACATGTTTTGGAAACAAGAGTTGTAAATATAGAGAGGTATCAACAAACAGATCTCCAAGCAAACAAAATAGATGTTAAAATATTATGAACAAAATTTCATATCATTTGTTTTAGGAACAAGTAGTCCTTCTTGTGGAAATTTTTTATTTCATATCTACATTTTAAATCACCTTATCTATCTTAAGAACTTTGTTTCCTGATGTTACCGAAAAATGGGGTGTCCTCTTCGACACGATGTCCAGGTTCTTGGTATCTCGAGCAAAGAATCAAATGAGACGCGCACAAAAGTGGTGAAACAAAGTGATAGTTTATTGAAGAGAAAGTACACTCCAAAGAGGTAGGAGTGGGCTTGAGCAAGGACAGCGGCTCAGGAGCCCTGATCAACGAGGCTTTGGGACTTTTATGTTCTTCTGTGTCTTCAGAGGAGACACCTCTGGGCGTGGAGTCTCTTGATTGACAAGTCTGATTGACAAGCCTGTGACATCACCTTTCTTTTATTGTTCCTGTCTCCCTTCTAAATTTAATTACCTCCTGTGATTGTCTTATCTTGGGGCAGGGGTTACTAGTGAAAGAGTGGTATCAGTAGGGCTGAGTCTCAAGGGAGGGGTCCCAAGATTCCCCTATTCTGTCTGCCTTCCTCACATTTTCTTGAGAGAAGTGATCCCCACCAATCTTTATGGGAAGCTGAGGGGCTGAAGGTCTTGTCTTCTGTATCTGCTTCCTGCTGAAGATGGTCCTATTGGGAATCCATGGAGCTCTCACCCTGTCTGATGTAAAGGGGGAAGGGGTCTTGAGATCTGCTATGTTGACTCCTTTGGTCAAGATAGGCTGGAAGCCTTGCCAGGCAACATCTGCATTCCAAAAGCCCCTAGATAAGGAGAATCAGACCCAGTTAGTAAGTTCAAAAGGCTTCAAAGCCATCACTGCAGGGTGGCTATGTGATAGATTTGTTTAGCCCTTTGGAGTCTGCATCCTGCTGATTTTGTTCTCCACGGGCCACCCAGGTGCCACCACCTATCCAGGAATGGCCTGGGGATGATACAATTTAACACAGATTCACAGTCACAATGATGATTAGCTAAAAGCTATCCAGCTAAGTAAAGTTTTATTATTACATATCACAAATTTTAGGATGGCCAACCGGGGCTGGAGACAGACATTTTGGAAATACAATTAGCAAACACAAGTTACAAGTTCTTCTCGGAATGATTAGCTCAAACCAGGGCAAAGGACATCTGGGAGATATGGGATAAAAGCCTATTGTTTAAGTTTTAGGGTGGTTGTCTAAAGCAGGAGGCAGGATGAAGACAGTCCATGATTTAAGTTAGGAGCAATCTGTTGCTTAAACTAGAGTTAAAGGAAAACTGATTGAGAAGATAATTAAGGCTGGGGACTAGGGAAAAGGTGAAACTGAGAGCTAAAGAACTAGAACGGGAGTCTTTAGTGAAGTGAGGGGATGGCTGCTTTATTTGGCCCATATCACTGATATACTCATTGACTGAAACTCTGGAAAACCTGTTTTGTAAATGTCACTTTCCTCCTAGAGCTGAGGGCTACTCTATTTCTGAGTTAATTTTGCATACAAAAGCAGATTAGGTTTGAATCAATCTTTCTGAGATACTAGTCACATAGGATACTAGACATCAGACTAAGCAGTAGAATTTATCATCCCATATAGCCCGTGCTCTGAATCCAAGGCCATAAAGAGGACTAACATTATTTTTGTCCAATAGCTTATAATTCCACTAATTTAACTCTAGTTAAGGAAAAATGTCATTTTTTTCTGAAGTTTTGTTGTTTGTATATAGAAATGCGATTTATTTTTGTACATTGATTTTGTATCCTGCAACATTACTGTATTTATTTATTATTTCTAAGAGTTTTCTGGTGGAATCTTTGGAATTTTCTATATAAAGGATTCTGTCATCTGCAAATAGTGACAATTTGACCTCTTCTCCCCCAATTTTATTCCTTTCTCTTGCCTGATTGCTGTGGCTAGAACTTCCAGTGCTATATTGAATAGCAGTGACAACAGGGGGCTTCCCTGTCTTGTTCCTGATTTTAGGGGAATGGGCTTCAACTTTTCCCCATTCAGTATGATATTAGTTAAGGGTTTATCATATGTGGCCTTTATTATGTTCAGGTACCTTCCTTTTACACCCATTTCATTCAGTGTTTTAATCATAAATAGATGTTGCCTCTTGACAAACAATGAATCTTCAGAAAAAGAAATGAGAGAATCAATACCTTTTGTGATTGCAACAAAAAGAATAAAATACCTGAAAATTAACTTAACAAAAAACATGACAGACTTATACACAGAAAACTATAAGACAGTATTAAAAGAAATTGAAGAAGACACAAAGAAATGGAAAGATATTCCATTTTCTTGGATCATAAGACAACACTGTTAAAATGGCCATACTACCCAAAGCAATATACAGATTTAATTCAATTCTCATCAAAATTCCACATTCTTTCATGAAATAGATTAAAAAATTGTCAGATTTGTATGGAACCACAAAAGACCTCAAATAGCCAAAGCAATACTACACAAAAAGAATAGGCTTGGAGGTATCACACTCCCTGATTTCAATTTATACTATTATACAAAGCATCAATAATCAAAACTTGGTATTGGCAGGAAAAACAGACATACAGACCAATGGAACAGAACTGAAAACCCAGAAATAAATCCACAAATATATCAACGAATAGTTTTTGATAAAGGAGCGAAAAAATATACAATGGAAAAAAGAAAGCCTCTTTAGTAAATGGTGCTGGGAAAATTGGAAAACCACCTGCAAAAGAATGATTCTGAACTGCAAATTGTCACCATATACTAAAATTAATTCAAAATGGATTAAAGACCTCCACATAAGACTTGAAACAATAAGCTGTAAAGAAGAAAACATTAGTAATAAACTTATAAACCTCAGGCTCAGGGAGGACTTCATGAACATGACCTCAAAGGCAAAGGAAACAAAAGCAAAAATAAATGAATGGGACTACATCAAAAAGCTTCAGAACAGCAAAAGAAACGATCCACAAAGCAAAGAGACAACCAACCGAATGGGAGAAAATATTTGCAAACAACACATCTGATAAGGGACTAATATTTAAAATATATAGAGAACTCATACAAACTCAACAACAACAAAAAACCCCAAACAATCCATTTAAAAAGTGGGCAGAGGACCTGAACAGACTCTTCATTCAAGAAGACACACAAATGGCCAACAGATATATGGAAAAAATACTCAACTTCATTAACTATTAGAGAAATGCCAATCAAAACCACAATGAGATACCCTCACACCTGTTAGAATGGCTGTTATCAACAAGACAAGGAACAACAAGTTGGCTGGAGAAGATGTGGAGTAAAAGGAACTCTTGCACACTGCTGGTGGGAATGCAAACCGATACAACCACTATGGAGGACAGTATGGAGGTTCCTCAGAAAATTCAGAATGGAGTTTTCATATAACCTGGCAATCTCCATTCTGGGAATCTACCCCAAAATTTTGAAAACCTTAGTTCACAAAGACTTAGGTACCCCAATGTTCATCACAGCACTATTCACGGTGGCCAAGTCATGGAAACCACCAAAGTGCCCTTCTACAGATGACTGGATAAAGAAGCTGTGGATCATATCACAATGGAAAATTACTCAGCTATAAGATAAGATGAAATACTGCTATTTGTGACAAAATGGATGGACCCTGAGGTCATCATGCTAAGCAAAATAAGCCAGACAGAAAAGAATCAAGAACCATGTGACTTCACTCATATGTGGAATATATAAAACTGAAAGTAACAGAGAAACAAAAACTCATGACACAGTCAATAGTTTAGTGGTTACCTGAGGGTAAGACGGTGGGGGAAGAGGGAAGTGGAGTCAAATATATAGTGATGGAAAGAGACCTGACTCTGGTGGTGAACACATAATGCAACACAAAGACAATTCACTATAGAATTGTACACCTAGATCCTATGCAATTTTTGCTAACCAATGTCATCCCAATAAATTTAACAAGAGAAAAATCATGCATTTTCATTTCATTCAAAGCTTTTTTCTAAGAAAATTTAAAACAAATTAGAAAGAATAATAGAATGAATATACATACCCTAGACTTGAACATTCTCACATACCATCATATTTGCTCTGTATTTTAAATTAGTAACTATTAAGTATTACAGATAAAGTTGAATGATCTTTTGTTTCCATCTCTAGGACCATTACTACCTCCCTCTACTGGAGATGTATTTTTTTAATTTGTATAATTTATATGGTATAGAAGTTATCACTCAACACTTTGCTTTTCTCACCACTTAAGTTAAAAAACTTTCATTTTAAAAAATTTATCCATATACAATATATGGTTCTAGCTCAGTCTCTTATTTGTAGTACAGAATTCTGTCTCATAAATATTTCTCATTTAATTTATCCACCCCACTGATAGAGGGCATTTTGGCTGATTTGGTTACTTTCTGCCTTCTGAATTCTGCTAAAAGAAAATTTCTTTCTGCATTTGTGAAAATGTTTTTTAGGGAATTACTGCAATAGGATTATTGGGTTGATATGTGTACATTTGCAGTTTTACTAAGTACTGCCACATTGTGTTTTAAAATACTATTTTTCCAATTTACAACTGCACCTGAAGGGCATGAGAATTCCCATTTCCCATAGTCTCACCAGCACTTTTTATTATCAGATTTTGTTGTTTTTTCCAACTTCTTGGGCAACTACGGGTATCTCTTTATAGTTCAATAATTTTAAACAACTAAAATAAATATTAAAACATAAAATATTCTGAATTTCCTCCATTAATGAAATAATTGGAATATGTTAGAGAGGATACATAACGATATATTCCAATATGAATGGAACCAGTATTTTTCTAGAAAACTTTCATTTTTCTGCTATTTAAGACTCTGTTTTGGAAACATATATCACTGAATAAATAAAACATTAGGAGGCAACTTTTCAACTTGAAGTATGCCTTAACAAATGAAGGCCAGATTAACTACAGACTTATTTTAAATTTACAAATATGTTAGTTATAATTAAGGAATAAGTATTGTGGATAGCCCTATTGAAAAATGCTCCCTTTGCAATAAAATGCTCCTAAAATACTTAGAACAGTGTAGTAATGGCACAAACATAGCAGTATTGATCAAGAGAAATTATGAGATGCCAAAAATAGATTGAATTAAATATAAAATTGTAATAGAATAAAATAAGCATTAAAAGCTTCACATAAAATTGAGTTTATTTAATTAATAGCATTCTGAGAACTACTGGCTTATCTACCCTCATTATCTTTCATTTCCCTCATGTACCCTACATTCCAATTGTATTAAATTCTTGCTTCTGCAATCTTCCCAAGAACTTTCAAAACTTAGTACCCTTGTACACATTTTTCTTGTCTGTGTGCTAATAGAAACTGCTAAGAGTTTTCTCCTCTTCTTTGACACATAGATACTATTTCCTACCTTCCTACATAGTTGGATATGCCCTGTCACTCATTTTCAGGCAACAGAAAGTAAGCAAATGAGACAAGTCATTTCTGTCTCACCCATAAATTATTACTTACACAGTCTTTCCTGTGATTCCCTTTCAATTTGATGGGAAATATCAAGTTCTCTCTTGTCAGATACCTAAGTGACACACTTTGATAGCCAACACAAATATATAAAATCAGATCATCAAACTATCCACAAAGCAATAGGATGTTTAGTTAACAGCACATAAATGATTATAGCATTGGACAGCCACTGTTGCCTATCCAATTTCCATTTGTCCCTCTATTCTTTACTTACTACACCCCTGCAAATCACATGATCACATTCCCACCTCCAGAGGTGTATTCCCAAATGAAAGCCCCAACCAGTCAGCATCACCAGAAAGAAATAGATAATTGAAAATTAAATGTCTATTTGATTTGAGCCATTATACAGTTTTAGATCTATCTTGTTATAGCTATCATTGTCATAACTAAACTAATACAATGTGAAAGGTTATTCCTTCATGCTCCAATTAGGGGATTCAATTTAATAGGAAACTCCTGAGAGTCTATGTTGAATTCCACAAGCAGGAATAGTTGGTATCTTCCTTCATTGAGTTTTCAAATGCTCTTTATACCTCTTTTAGAGTGCTTTCCATTTTGTGTTATTATTATGTATTCATCTGTTTGTTTCTCATTTTAAATCTGTGAGTACTTGAGAGAAGTAAATATTTTCTATTAGTTTTTATATCCATGTTGCCTAACACAGAGCTTAGCACATAATAGACATAATTGAATAAATAAAATCAGTATAGATGGAAATACCTCATAAAATATATCACACCATGGTTTGGTTCAAATAATTAAATGCCATGTTAACTTGGGTTCTCCAAGAAAAAAACAGAACTAAACATGTAAAAAATGTATTCGGCGTAGTAAGATACATATGAAAGGAGAGGGGAAAAAAGGGTTGGGTAGGAAGTCTCATACTCTAGTGAAGTTCTGAAAAGGTTTCAGCCCCACCATGGGTGTCCCTAAGTAGAAGTTGCCTGCTGGAAAACCCTAACCTTAAGCAGCAATGGTGCAGCACGAGTGCCTCTAACATGTTAGCTCAGTAATGGACTTGGAGCAGCCTGAGGGAAAATGGTAGGGATCTAAAGGAGTGGCAGTGGGGTTGTGAGAAAGCTATGTTCTAGGAGATCTGAGTGACTCTCTTTTATAGCAACCACAAAATATAAAGTCAAATCTTGGAACTCGCCAGAAAAAGAAAGAATAGGCAATTTACCTATGATTGGCTATTATACTAATCATTATTTGTTGCCTACTTCCTTATTTTTACTTCATAAAACCCATAAATTACATAATTCCATTCCTGTCTTTAGAGGAAGATACTATTTAGATTCACTTATCATGATAATTCTAGTTCTTTCTCCAGTGTTTCACTTAATATAAGTAAGATTATCAAATTCTGACAAGTGACATAGAGGAAGTATGTTGGTTATTTTCTGACAAAAATTCGTTCTCTCCCAAGAAATCCATACCAAATCATTTGCCCCTCTTTTTTCTCAGGAAGTTACTGCCTCTGGTTGGGACACCTAAACCTGCTGACAGCTTGAGGGAACAAGTTAGGGAAGGAGGAGTCAATCTTATCACATAGAAGCCAAGCCAGGGGCCTGACCGACCTCACACATCTAGTGACTGCCCTACCTCTGGAGCTTTGGACTTCCTGGACTTGTAGGGAGATAACATGACTTCTTTATTATTTATGCCAGTTTCATTTTTGAATATGTAGTATCTGATACTAAAAGCATCCTACCTGTTTCAATCATTATAAACATGTTTTTTAATTATATGGAGACTAAAATATACCAATGGAGTACACAATGCAAATACCACAAAATACCAAAAAATAAAAATATTAAAACTTCAAATAGGATGTATAGGAAAGATACATATGGATACTTTCCCAACTACTGCAAGTAATCAAAGAAATAGAGTTGTAGAGGCATAATTTAATTTTGTGAAATTTTTCAAAACATGATATTCATTATGAGTATGAGGCTCCAGGGAAACTGTGAATAATTAAATACATTTTTAAAGTAATTTAAACTAAGAGTTTATGGAAAATAAATTTGCAATAGATATCAAAAGTCTCAAAATTATTATAAAACTTATTAAATCCAATTATTTAAATTATACTTATCCTAAGGAAATAATTATAAAATAAAAGACTATTCCTATAATTATGATCACTGTGACTTTTTTAATAATGGGAAGACATTTAGATATGGCATGATTACCCAACACTGATGAATAACTAATTAAAAGATGTTCTTCAGCTAGAGTAATAGCTTTCCACATAAGCTCCACTAATATGAATTACATGAGACACTTACTTAGTAAACATATAGATTCCTGGTCCTATTTCACACTTACTGAATTAGAATTTCTTTGGGAATTACCAATAATCTACATGCTTAACTGTTATCATGGGTGATTCTAATGATCAAGCACTAGGAGGAAAATGATACTCACTTTTAAAATTATACCAATGAAGACAATTAAAAATGTGTGTCTTTGTATTAAGAAAAAATATAGAATAATAGAAATACATTGCATGGATTATGATTATATACATCTACAACTACAACTTTGTAAGTATATGGATAAATTCAGGTTGAAACATTTTTTTCAATGGGTACATACTTTCTTTCACATTTTTTCTTAACTTTACAATATTATGTTAACACTTTCCTTAAAGAAGGAAATGACTGCAAATGATATCACAAAATGATTATATAAATATATATCAAAATATAAATAAATATTTACTCAAAATTAGATTTGGGTTTAAAAGTCTCTTCACATATTACACCAAGTTTTATTCAATATCATGTGCACAGTTCTGATCCTTACATCTCAAAAATGAACATAAATAACTTTCAGAATGGAAAAAGCATTTAAAAGGACATACCAAGTTTGCTAGAAAAGTGACTAATAAAATGTTCATCTATTATGGAAGAGTATAATACAAATCATGAAGCTGAAACTTTTATCTACTCACAAGTCATATAAGTGTTGCAGTCTTGATAAACTAAAAAATAAAATATTTGCTACCTTTGGATTATTTTAAATCATGATAAAACATTGCAGAAAGAACCAATAATACTTGCACTTACATCTAAAAAAGCTCTTTCAATGAGTTTTGTTGCTTTTCTTCTGTGAAACTAGATTTTACAAAGAATCAATCAAGAAATTCTTCCAGTCATTTCACAGTTATCATCTCTTTCTGGATTTGTCAACATTACTCCTGATGGATTGGCTTGTCTTAACAACCAATTCTTAGTAATATCTATTGTCAGGTTCTAATTTCTTTGTTTTAAACTGGTGACATTTTAACCAAAGCAACACAAACAGATAACAGTCATATTCTCATTTTAAATTTTCACTGACACCAGAAATTACTTCAGAAAGAAAAAAAAATGGTAAAATGAGTTATAGTTATTGTAAATAACATTCCTTGTATATTTTAATTTCTAATATCCAGCCAACACTTCTTTAAAAGTCATTCCCATAGTTTTAAAAATATAGTAACATGTATCATACATCTGACTTTCTGCCATTTAGAAATATATGAGACAGTAAAATAAATATATAAATATATATAGTGTTTTTTTTACTATGTGTCAGGTTCTATAATAAACACCCTGCATTTACTCCTCTTTGCCAGCTTATGCAGTGGTGCTGTTATAGCCTTTTTATAGATGAATAAATTGAGATGATAGTATGTGAAGTGACTTGTCCATGGTCTATAATGAGTGAGCAGTGGAGGCAGGATTCAGAGTCGTACAGCCTCAGGCTCCAGGGCTCACACATTAAGTAGATCCATTGTTCTATAGCAATGGTGATAGAATTGGACAGACCTAGATATAAATAAAAAGTCACAAATTCCGACTCAATGTGAAAGTTACTTAATTTTTACTATTTTATTTTCCAATCTTTAAAATTCAAATAATGTCAACATTAGTGAAAATAGTATATAGGTTTCTTCTCCCCAACCTTTATTTCTTTCACGTGGATTTAAGGGAGGACTATAGTAATTTCAAAGACTAGTACAGTGACAACTTCTTTTCCCAAATTTATCATACTCATAAAAACCAAGGAAAAGGGTTATATCAATAATGCTTGAAACTACACAGTGATACTTATCCTTGCTCATTACTTTTCAGCATTTTCACAGAGAGTGAGAGCAGATATTATCATCTACTTCTGCCAATGGAAAAAAATAGGTGCAATAAATTACATGACTTGCACAAAGTCACACTGGCTACAAAGCTAGATTCTAATCCTTCCCTGCGTCATGTAAGCTATATCACTACGGACAAGTCTATATCTTTGAAACAATTGATTGATACAATGTACAGCACAGGACTTCTGTGAAAAAAAAATGAAGTGATGCGTTTGAAAATATTTGAGACAAAAAGTATGATACAAACATTCTAATCAACCAGTATTTGTTTAAATATCAGTAAGCAGACCTCACATTAACAAATATTACATAAGAAAACATCACATAATGCATCAGCTTCCTATGGAGCTGCAAGGACCACAAAGTATAGAAATCATTAATACCCCCCAATGCTGGAACTACCAGTCAGGCATCACCAGTGGGTTAACTGTTTGATAGGTAGAGGAGAGTTATGTATCCCGTGAGCTGTTTCAATATTGATGCTGATTAATTTTACTTGAGATTATTTTGTCCTCTTGTATTTATATTTGAATGCTTGAGGAAATAGGTATTGCTTAAATAATTCTTAGCTGTAATAATGTCATTGGTTGAAATGAATGTAACTTCTGTGTGTTTATCATTTTATTAAACCCTACAATTATAGTATGGAAATTTCCCAAAGTTTTTAGAAGGCAGTTTGAATGTGCTTAACTGAGGAAACCATTTTTAACATTTTGTTAAAAGTTAGAACATAAAATTTTTTGTGTTGAACACTAGTGAAGAATGATTTGCTTGTCATTTGAAATGATTGAACTATAAAGTACTGACATGTGAAATTTACAACACACATTCAGAATAAGCTTAATCTCAAATGATAAAAATGGAAACTTTGTAATAAATTTTTCCAAAGTAATACCTCAACAATGTACTTCAGTTTTTGAGCTCTATAGAGTTCTTTGTGATGTACAGGATTAAATTAACTATCAAAAACTCTTGAAGTGGCTCAGTATCACATTCTCTTACCTAGAATACTTCATACTAGATAACACAACAGAGAAAAATTATGTTCACCTGCGTTTTTCATATTTGAATACAATCTTCTTCTATGCTATTTCTACACCTGTTTCTTCTTTCTTCGCAAACTCTGCACAGCCTCACTCTTGCCCTTCATTTCTTCAATGCTCAGCAGAGCAAATCCTCGTTAATAAATGCATGACTATTGAACTAACTACTGACTGATTTATGTTCAGTCTCTTATTTTATAATTCCTTGAGCAATGTAGTATTAGTTTACTTTTTCAGAGGTATACCCCTTTCCCCAAAACATGAACTTCAAGGCTCAAAATTATTCAATATCTTCTTTAAAAATATATCTATGAATATATTTATTAAATAAATATTTCTTAAGCACCTCTATATACTAAATAATGGGCTAAACAATTAATGGTGAGCAAAATAAACACAATCTCTATCCTCATGGATTATATTCTGAGTGAAATGTAGAGGGGAGAATAGGGAATGGAAAATAAAGAAAACAAAAACAGAATAATTTAAAATTATAGCTGATGTTATAAAGGGAAGCAATGTTTAGATGCAGAATAATATAAGTTGTTCTGTTTTACAGAGGGTAGTCAAGGAAGATCTTCTCTTAGAGAAGAAGATCTTTAAAGTGAAACCTGAAAGTAATTGAAAAAAAGTATTTGCAAACATCTAGAAGGCTGAGTTTGTTATGTTCAGGAAACTGAAAGAAAAACAGCGTTGCTGACGTGTCATAAACAAAGGGAATGTGAAATGCAATGAGGTTGGACATAGAGGTAGGGGCAGAAAACGCAAGCCTTTGTGGAACATCTAAGTTTTAGATTCTATTCCAACCGTAATTTAAGTGACAACTGGTTAATGGAGAAATCAGGGCCCTTAAAATATGACCCACAACTACATTTTATGCCTTTTTTATTCCCTTGCTTTCTAGGTAATCTGGCCTTCCTTTTGTTCCTCAATATGATTTGTGCTTTCTCTTTTCTAAAATGTTGCTGATGTGGTTTCCTCTACTTGCTCTGATTTGTTATCTTAATTTTGCCTACCCATGGCTACATTCATCAAAGCCTGGGACAAATTTTACTCCCTCTGTGAAGCGTATCTCAACATGCTAACCAGAGTATCTGCCTGCCTATCTATCTCTCTATCTATCTATCTTCTGTTTTTCTTTCTCCCCTTCCTTCTTTCTTTCTCTCTCTCCCTCTTAATTTTATCTTTAAAGCCCTTTTTACAACTTTAAAATATTCACATCAGACTAAAACAATAATAAAAAAAATACTGTTTTTATAGAATTTACAAATAATTCACATATATGCCCTAGTTAGGTGGTCTATTAGCCAGATTTTAGAGATAAAGAAAATAAAGGCATGTGAGTTAAGGGGACTGTTTAAGTATGCTCAGCTATAAATTCTTGGGCTATTTCCTGATACTCTCTTTAAGAGCTGCTACATGTGCATACCACTTCTGCTTTGCATTTTGATTATCTATATGCCTAGCTTTTGTGCTGTTTAGGTAGGTCCTTGAGATGTGAGATCAAATCTTATTTGTCTTTTTTTTTCCTTCTCAGGTTTAGCTGAGTATCTGTCACATATTGGGCACTCAGACCTTAGCTTAATTAGATGAATAATTCTTTGTCTTTCATGAATGCAGCATACCAACATACATCAAAGAGAAACCATATCTATTCAAACCATATTCAAACATCAATGATGTATGCTCAAAAAAGCACTTATCTTTTCCCTAACCAGCTTTATTACTTACTCATTTTCTTTCTCATAAGAATGTCATCAACATCTTCAAGCTTTCAATCTACTTAGTTTTCTTTTTCCTTAAATGTTCTCCTTCTTCACAAGGAAAATAAAGGCAACTAATTATAAATGCAGTTAGCTGCCCAACCACTTTTAGAAATGTGCCTGCGTCTAAACGTATTGGTAATTCCTTCTGTTCTGTTTTGGTTCTTTCTCTTCTCTAGTCCAAGGACAATCTCTCCACATGTGCACTGATGACTATATCCTTTATCCCTCCCATGGCCTTCTTCCATCAGTGCCACCAACTCCCATAAATATATTCAGCTTCTCTCTCTGTACTCATTTCTTCCCTTCTGTTAAGATATTTATGCCTAATATAATCACATACTAAAACAACTTCCCCTAAATCTCACCTTATATTCAACTAAACATTCAATTATTTGAAGCACTGCTCCTATTACCTTATTTTTCTTCTTGTGGTAGATTCACTTAACTTATCTCTGTAATGCCTTATTTTTTTTTTTCAAAAACATAGGATATTGTCTAAAAATATAGTTAGCAAGAGGATACCTGGCTGCTGTCTATTCCAGGTCAATAAAGCCAAAGATAAAGGGGCCAAAGGACTCTTGGTAAAGCAGGCATGATCAACACTAATAAAGGTAACTGGGGGTTGGGTGGGGAAAGGGAATGGCAGAATCCAAATGCAGTCAGCCTAAGTTGCTGGAGGTCTCTGATCTATGAAAGTGATGGATGGCATTGCAGAGTGCAAAACACTTGAAGTTAGTACATACTAAGCAATAAATATTTTGCTTCATTTAAGAATGATTTGTTTAATAAAAGGATGAAAAAATAAATGCATCTATCAGTGTGGCTGGCAAATCTTGAGGATTTTTTAATCCTTCTGGAAATACAGTTTCACAAATGGCTGGCACTAGAATATTTCAAGACAATATCAGGGGTATATATTATTTTCTAAGGAAGACATTCCACCTTATGGCAATTTTCATTACTTAACAAGAAATGACAAAAGCATACTAAAGACATCAGTAACTTCTCCCTAATTCCTAGTACCCCCTATTGTCTTCTTTTGAGATATGACATCTTGAGACTTTTAGTATCTGATGGTAAACACTTAGGAATCCTGACATTACTAAAAACATCTCAAGAGTGTGGCTCAGATTTCCTATCCAGTATCAAGGTATGTCTTGAATATCAAGAAATATATAAATCTTACATATCAGTAAGAAAATAAATGTAAAAATTCATAAAATGATTAACAGAGGCAGGTTATTACTTGATAGTCCAGTTAACAAATTATAAGGAATGAGGTTGCTATACAGTTCTTCCTCCATAAGGTCTTTAGACCTGCTATAGTAAGAGCTCCCTGCCTTTGTTCTTTCAGCCTTCCCTGTTTTTGCAATAAGCAATATCACTGCCCTCTGATTTTTCTTAGGGTGCCTGGATTCAGAATCACAAGTGATCATTCCAGGCTGCAGATCAAGTCAAACTCATGGCTGTGACTGAAAATTACATAAGAAAAGGACATATGTTTTTGAGCAAATGCAGTCCC
The DNA here is from genome assembly GCA_004026885.1 of Lyroderma lyra. Taxonomy (NCBI): domain Eukaryota; kingdom Metazoa; phylum Chordata; class Mammalia; order Chiroptera; family Megadermatidae; genus Lyroderma; species Lyroderma lyra. Next base: position 11,955 of record PVJL010006700.1, on the reverse strand, counting down.
TTGGTCCATTCTTGACCAAAAGCAGAACAAATTAGGAAAGAATGGGTAGATAGAATAATTCCAAGAGTAATGTCTTTGCTTGTTTTGGTTAGCTTATATTGATGCCAACCTGGTATGGTCTAGGAAAACCTCTATTATACAAGGGTAACTTCAGACACATAAAATATTATATTTGCCCTGAGTCATGTGTTCTAGGAAGCGGACACTAAGACAAGACCAAACAGGAAACACCCATGAGAGAAGAAAGGGAGGGATCCTGAGAGGCTGAGAGAGCCATTATAATGCAATGTAATTGACAATGCACTGTGGAATTGTATGCCTGAAACCTATGTAAATCTTGCTAACAGATGTCACCTAAAAAAGTCTATCAATAAAAATGAATTAAAAAAAATAAAAGAACAACAACAAAAAAAGAATGCAATGCACTGCAGGTATGACTGAGTAAAGGAGGAAAGAGGAAAAGCAAAGTGAGGTGGAAACATCTGAGCCTGCAGTGCAGTTGGAAAGAAAGTTCAACAGGGTTTTTGGGGAATTCTGGAGTCAAAGTTGCAGACTTGCTTGCAGTATCCTTGCTGTGAGAGGCACAGAGAAAGCTAAATGCAAAGATAAATTTCAAGGCACAGCACCTGGGACCATTGGTCAATTAAGCTCTCTGCAGTGAGAGACGTAAGAGGCACACTGTCATGGCGGTCACACACCCTAAGGTGTGTGGTCTTTGCCAGATGACTAATTGTCTTCTGTAGAACAGGAATGAGCAATGATAAAGCATAAACTTCTTTCTTAAACTGAAACCCAAAAATGCTATAACCATCAATCAATTTCTAATTGTGCATTAGCAAGCATACTGCAATAATATCTTTCAATTCTGTTAAGTAAAACACTGCACCAGACTTAAATTTCTTCCAAGTTAAAGAGTAAATCTCACATGAATAGCTTTGCAGCCTGTTTTACTAAAGAAAACATTTGTTGTGTACCAATATGTTATGCCACTCCAGTTTTCCCAAATATTCTTGAACACAGATAACATAGCAAAACAATTTATCTTACCACTTTTCACAACAGAAAGTTTCTACTTCCTCACCTCTACACAGTTTAAACAAATTCATTATAAAGACTGACATTCTGAACCACTCCACAGCACTGCAATCATTCATACGTTCATTTGTTAGAATGAGTTTTTTTTAATTCACCTGAAAGACCAAATTTGAGTAGCTGATACAAATGCCCTATATACAGGCAAAACCGTTTTACACCTATAATGAGCACATTTTACAAGGAAAATACCACACATTTTAGTATCCCTAAAGCATATTTAAGATCTAGTCATTGATTACTTCTGCAAAGGTCAGTGCTATATTTTCAGCCAATTTTCTGTTTGCTGGCTGTGAGCCTGGGGTACTAGTAACAGGTTGACACAAAACCGAGTTGAGAAAAACTTATTTATATTTTTATTGTAAATGAAAGCCTTATATTAAAAAAGCCTATAGCCCATGTCTTCTCTTGTTATCAGTAAATTCAGTGACCAAATAACCTGCAATGTGTCTTGTGTTTTTCTGCTAAAAATAATTTGCTTTCAATTGTGATGATACACATTGAGCATAGTTACCAAGTATAATGGAATTTAATAAAGGCCTAAGTATGGCTCTGCTTTGTTCTGAGAAAGTCAAAATAATATAATTTTGTTCATATTATGTAAAACACAGCACATCCAGCAAAACTAGAGGCTAAAATTTTTTATTTAGTCTTATTTAAATGCAAAATAACAATAAACATAAGTGATATTTTTATATGGAGGATTACTGTGAACCAAGTAATGGGGTATTTTTTTTCTTTCTTTCTTTCCTTTTCTTTCTCTCTTCCTTTCTTTATTCCCTCCTATCTTCTTAATTAGTTAGTCTACCACTTATGTTAGTTAGTAATGTTGAAGAATTTTGTGACTTCAAATCCTGGGTTATTTATTAAGCATTTCAATCAGATAAAAAGGAAAAAATTGACTTTGTGTTATGTATGAACACACAATGCCGTATGCAGATGATATATTATAGAATTGTGCACTTGAAACCAATATAATTTTGTTAACCAGTATCCCCCCAATACATTTAATTAGGAAAAAGAAAAGTTTGGAGATCATATATAGTTCTTTGATCATAGGAATATAATTGACTGCAGAGGCCATGCAGTTAGGGTAATGCACTTTTGAAATTTTAAAGTTACATATACTGTTTGTATTTGTCATAATGACAATTCTTTCCTTTATGTTCACAATAAGTGTGATAGTCAATAAGATCTACAATGCTTTATTTAATCTCCCCCAAATGAATTTATCAACTCTCATGTTTATGGTAACTACAAAAATTGTATAGAATGTTTGTTTTAGCAAGTGTATTTGTTTGGTTAAACCACTATAAAATGTATCTCTGAGTAATAAAATTGCTGCCTTAAGCTATAAGTGAACTCACCAGCTTTGTGTTGATTAATGCACTACCCTGCAAATAAGCTTAACAACTTGTGTTAACTCTAGTCTCAAAGTCTGACTTAAATTTGCAGTCTGTTTGAATAAAGATTAGCTCTAACAATTAAGATTGTCTAATTATAAAAGAATGTAATTAGAAGCTAAAAGGAAAAGAAAAAGGTCTTGATTAAAACTAATCAAGTGATCAAGGCAAGATAACTGATGTGTCAATACATTTATATCTGTAATGGAAATGATTGGTTACTAGGTCTTCAAAATCAATGCTAGTTCAGGTAGCCCTTATATCTGGAATAACTTTCTTCTCTACCTCTCTATATATGCAAATCCTACCGATTTTCCTCACACTTTTCACAAACTTTCTGCTGAATCCCACAGCTAGAAATAGTCACTGCTTCATGTAATCAACTATTTCATGGTTATCTCGTAACATTCTTTTTAAAAAATCTATTGAGATCAACTTTGAAGTACTGCAATATTCTAAAAGCTCATTTTCTAAAGAGGATCTCCTAACAATGTTTAATGTCTTACTTTTCTCAAAGGATATGAAAGGGATCTAAATACATATTTCACAACAATTAGTATGTTTGTGTTGGGGGGGCTATTTCCTTTCATCTCCTAGTTACATATTCTCTCCAATTACTCTCTTACCTCAGTTTCTAAGCCTTGAAATATGTTGTTTCCCCTTCTTTCTCTGCATCCTCTATATTTGTTTCTCTCATTTTCTCCCTTCTCTTATCTTTTACCTAATTATACAGACGATTTAGCCTTCCTTTTCTCTAGAACAACATTCTCCCTAGCAGGAAGGAAAAGGGGAAGCCAGTGAATACCTTGTGCTAATATTCGAGTCCTGTTTTCTACGGAGTCAATGCAAATGCCTATTGAGAATTGGCTATGTATCAGGCTGTGTACTAAGTAGATACTGGAGATACAATGGTAAACAATGGAGATATGATACTGAATATCATGCCGTGCTTTCCAAGGGCTGATAACGTTGTGGGGAATCCAGAGAAGTAAACAGGCAGTTTCAAAACATGATTAACTCTTTTTACTAATTTCTGGGGCAAGTACAAAGTTCAGGGGCATTGTACAGGGAAGGGATATTGAAGAGTTTCCCAGGATAAAGTCCTAATGAGCATAGAATGTCTAAGGACCCACAAGTGCTTCGGTTTCCAGGAACATAACGTTTGACAAAAGACATTTCAGAGTGGAGAAGTAATTCAAGAACATATAACAAACTGTCTCAAAAGACATTAAAAAAACCTCTTCCTTATATTTTATTTTAATTTAGTATATGTCCTTCCTCATAATGCACACTTTGAAGCAGAGACACCATTTTATTCACTCTTAGATTAATATATTGCAAAGTGCCAAACACAGCACCTGACACAGAGTAGGTTCTTATCAAATCTTTCTATGGTTTTTATTATATGAATTACTTCTTCTATTAATGATAACTTAGCCTCTGCTGCCTTATAGCTGCTGACCTGTCTGTCTCCCCCACACACTCCCCATGACATCCTAAGGCAGGAGCTAAACGTGGAGGCCACGGGGGCATGGGATATCTAGGAGACAGACCTGACCCTCTCTCAGGGGGCCTGTTCTTCCTTCACTCGTACACCTCACATCACCCTGTATGGCCCCGGAGGATGGCTGGTTAGTCAATGACGGGTAAGACTCCTCAAGGAGGAAACAACCTAAGACAGACACAGTCATATAGGGGCCATCAGGAGAGAGCTTGGGCTCTATAGAGGTGAGGCACAGCCCCTCACCCTCTCTGAGGTTAATCTTTTACCCTCTGGCTGCCTTGTGTCCCATGCTGCTCCAATGGTGACCTGATAGAGCAATGTAGAACAATATCGGTCATGTTCCAATAGGAATGACTTAGGTACTGAGTCAACCCCCTGGGGTGGTTTCAGTACATTGAGTCCTTGGGGCCATGGATATGCATAAAGGCATAATATGTGCTGGAACATGATGAGGACTTTGGGGAACAGCCATAAGGAACAATAATCATAGACCTTGGAAAGAGGAAGGTTTTACTTCCCCATACGAGTTTCACTTCCTCATTTTATCCATCAATAAAAGCTATGCATTGGCCTGATTGAAGGCTCTTTCAGTCCCTGAGGCTGGAGCCTGTTGGCCCCACTTACAATCTATTTTTGGCTGCTGTCTTTCATCACTTTGTACCACCCTTCTCATATTCCCACCGCTCCTATGGTGCTGAACGGACAAGCCTCCCTGCCTACTGAGAACTGTCCTTTGTCAGTTGTTTTAGTGTTTCTGACCAATTGAAACATCTGTCAACACACAAATAATACTGGAGCTTATACTTGAGTAATGGCTTATACCACCTACTCAAATAACTTCACACTGAAAGAGATGAAATAATTTGTCCAACAGTATCAATTAGAAGTGAAAATTGCCTATATATGGCATGTCTTCTGTTTCACGCCTCCTTCACTGTCTGCCTCCTGTCTCAGAACATGAGTCAGAAAGCTGAAAGACTGACACTTGAGACAAGCAGAAAACAATTTTTCTTACCTTTATTTCTCCAATTCACTAACGAATGTTGCATCCTAGATGGTAGTAGTTTTATAGGTAGCAGTTATGAGCAGAATTATTTAACAGTAGATGCTGTGAATTTTTTATGGACTCAATTGAATCAAAATAAATTTTAAAAAAGTTATTCTTGGAAGCCAAAGAATATACTGCCTTAGTAGATAAGAGATGACCAGGTATATATTGAAACTTAGAATTTAAATTGGGAGCACTATTTCCAGTTGTATCTGAGTTCCAAATTCTAACCACTTAGAACTGACTTCTAGGCCAAGAACAAACTCTACTGCGTTTCTGTAGGCAAAAAACTATAATTGAATGTATTTCCTAATTGTGTAAGAATAAGTTAAACAATAATAATGGAATTTGAGGAGAAAAGGAAAGGCAAGATCATCTAGAAAGGACAAAATATTATTTGTGGCAGAATAATTATCTGTTATTCTATAATTAGCACAATTATCAATTGTGTTCATTGTGCCCTCATATCCATTCTCACAGGTTTCCACCTCTATGGACACATGAACACCTAGTGAGAAACATTGTTGCCTTGTCTTTCTTCTAGACACATGTAGCCATCTGATTAAATTTTGGACTTTGGTATGTAAGCTGAAGTGATATATACAATTTTGTGAGTATGTGTTTATAAAGAAATTTTAAAAAAACCTTGTTTCAAAAGCACATTAAAAAAAAACTTGGACTCAGAAAATCATTTCATATACATAAATATATGAAGAAAAAGAGTTCACGTTACTAGAGCTTGACAGTGTAGAATATGAAATTAAAAGCATGAAGTTGGAAGAAAATAATTATTTTATATTTGTAAAATTTATAAACTATTACAAAAAGATGAGAACATAAAAATATGGGTTGAGTAATATAGCACTTATATAGAGAGAAACTATAATTCGTGGAGAAGTCGATAGAAGCAGAATAAAGATGGGAGAAAATAATATATCTCTCAGTTCTTAACAGCTCATGTCAACACAAACAAATACAGATAGTACTCAAATGTTATGAATAATAAACATGTTGAAATATATGCTAAACTTTGTGTACTTTTTCGTCACCAACACTGGAATAATTAAAATATTTTAAACACAATGATCCCATAAATTCCATGAAGCAGAATTTATGTAGGCCATAACTCTGACCAATAAATAAATAAATAAAAACTAATAAACAAACAAACCAAAAAACTAGAAATGTATTTTTAAAAGCAATAGCAAACAGGCACAGGAAACCATATTTTAAAAATATACTTCATGATTATTCTTCAAATAAACAAAAAAATTGAAAGCAAGTGCTGATTATAGATATAAAAATAAACAATATACCAAAAACTGAAATATTAGGAAATTTCAAACCTAAAATGCTTTCAACTTTTACATACAAAGAGAAGCAATAAAATGAAATGAGAACTTAACTCAAAATTTATAAAAATAACAAAAAGAAAACTTATGGAAATCTACAGAAAGCAATTAATGAAGGCAAAAGGAGTCTTCCTTTAGGATTTTGATCCAATTCTACATCTCTTAAATTCTTTATTGCAATTATAAGAAAATAATAACTAGGATTAAAATCTCATTTTCAAATTAAAATTTTGAAGCATATCATCCATGCTTAGAAAATTTAAAAATTATTATACATTATAATAAAGATAGAACTGAATTGACTGGAGCACTTATCATTTTAAATCAACAAAATAGTTGATCTGGGATATGAGTGAATATGTGTGTTGTAGAATCCCATTGAGTGTCTAGATAGTAACAAACAACAAATAACACCGTGAAGAATGATGATGACAAGTATTTGACCTAATAAAGTGTTTCCCAAAGTTAATTATAATAAGCATCTTGCTAATTGTCAAATTTACTGATTTACCCAAAATCAACCCTGGAGATTTGGGTAGAGCCTAAGGATGGTTATTTGTAACAAGCATTCCAACAGGGCTCATCATTAAGTACCTCATTAGGAACTTTTGCCTAAGAAACCATCGTGTCTATTTGGCTTCTTGCCTAAGAAATCACTTGTGACAATGAAGGGCAGCCTCTAGGCTTTGCTATTTCCTTACATTGTCAGGTTGGGTAAGTTACTGTACTAAATCTTTGTAAACTATAGCTACCTGACCTAGTTCCTAAAGTTGTTTTAAGAATTAAATGAGATAATATTATAAAGCACTTAGCAAAGTGCCTGCATATTTTGAGTGCCTATTCATTGTTAACTGTTCTTATTCTTATTTGCTTAAGCACTCAACAAAAATTTTTATATTTAATTCTTATAGCAAATTTGTGAGACAAATTATGTTTAATTCCCATTGTACTGGTAGTGGCATAGCAAGAATTCAAACTCCAGTCTGTGTGATTGGAGAGCCTACATTGCCTAAATATGGAAGTGTGTTAGATTTTACCATAAATGCCCATAGTTTAAAACACCATGAAAATGAAAGGTAAACTATTAATAAATAGTAATCAAGAAAGCTGTGTGTGTGTGTGTGTGTGTGTGTGTGTATGTGTGTGTATATATATACACACACATACACACACACACATACAAACATATACACATGAGGACTGTCCAGAAAGTATCCAGACACATAATATGACAAATGGAGGCATTTATGGCTGGATTTTTTTTCAGGGCAGCCCTCATACATATATGCATATGATGTGTGTGTGTGTGTGTGTGTGTGTGTGTGTGTGTGTGTGTAATTATATATATACACACACACCATTTATATATATGAAGCACTTAGAAATGAGTAAGCAAAGACTGAAAAAACTTATATGGATGAAAACAAATCTCAAAAATGAAATAAAAATACAAATTGCACTAGTAATCAAATAAATGTTTTACCTGTCATTAGCAAAGATATGAAAAATGCTTATTGTCAAAAGTAGGGATCAAACATAATTGTACACTATTAGTCACATTTAAATTAGTGCATTTTTCTATAAGTTGATTTGACAAAATATATCAAAAGCCATAAGGATATGATAATCGTTGATTGTTATTTCACCACAATGAATTATGTGATGTTTATCTATAAGAATTTGAATGTGACAATTCTTTATATGAAAATGAGAAACTGCAAAATAATGTAAATGTTTAACAATTGAATGGTTAAGATATTTGATGTTATATATAGCTTATGGAATAAGCAGTTTTTACAAGCCAAGGGTTTGGAATTTTTTTTAATATTGAAAATACATTAAGGCAATATTTTTAGAAGAATGACATACTACATACACTAAGGGATTTGAGAGCAGAGAAGTTTTTTCACTTAGATGTTACAAAAATGTAGTTATTGTGTTGTTGCTGGACTCTCAGGTGGCAAGAAAAAATAAAAGAAAAAGTCATGAAAAGATAATAATGATTTTCAGAAGATGAGAGGAGATACAATCTATTGTATGAGTGGAAGTATGTACCTTGTCCATAAAGTAAAGTTTATTCACAGAAATAAGAAGGAAGGCAAAGTATATAGATACCAATGGCATGGGTGAGTTCATGTCTTTTGTGGAGTATCTTTTCTGTTTGCTTCTGTTCTCTCAATGAAATTCAAAGTAATGTTATCAACAAGAAATATCAGAGAGGTCATGAGGGATGTTTAAGGAGAGAAGAGAAGTTGTGAACTTACTGAGAAAAAATGAAGAAGAGTGAGGATGGACTAGAGAAATATACCATAGTTATTGGACAGCAGTACAGACACTGGGATTTTGAAATTAGACTACTGTATATGGTTATCTGTTTTGTTCCAACAGCAGGTATAATTGTTAATGGCAAAAAGTCAATATTTTGCTATCTGATTACAAAATGGAGAAAGGGAATTGAGACTATATGCTATGAAATGATTAGAATAATCAGTCAAGGGATGTAAGCAGGTGAGGAAGGAATCTAGAAATTCAGAAGTGTTAGATAAATGAGTCTCAGCAAATCACCTTTATACCTCTACATGTTGTTTGTGCTGGATTTAGAGATAACATATTTGAAAGTATTACTAAAGTGAGAAAATAACAGCAGCCTGAAATAGAAACCAAAAGTAATGATTTTGACTCTTTTCTTAAATAAGATGATGGGTCATAAGGGTTCAATTTTTAATACTTCATAACATCAATATGCTCTAGGTATACTATTTATTTTACAGCTTTATATGATTGAAAATTAAAAAAAAAAACTTGCATTCTAGCATAATTGATGAGAATATTATGAAACTCAGAATTACTCATAATTACTAATCTCCAAGACCTTGGATCAGATAAAGCATCATGCCCCTCTGGTCATGCTTTATGATATTACACAATTTATTTCTACACAGAACATTACAGCATTTGATATTATCACATTTGCTAATTTGTTAACAAGCATATTGCTGTCTTTTCTTACTGTAGTGGGAGTTCCTTGAGGCAAAGGAATCTGTCTCATTTGCTGCTACATTTCCATTGCTGGTGCCCAACTTGTTAATGATCACATTTTTTTATGTATATTATTAAAATGTATTTGCTTAAAGGTAGATATATTTTTAAAAAACAGAGACAGAAAGATATTGATGGTGTTTATAATTAGGTATATACTTCTAAGTGATTTTCATGTTCTTTACATTCTGATATTTAGCTTCATTCTTGAAATAAAGTGAGATTTCTTCTTCAAGGTGCTCACCAACAGTTACAAAAAAGAATCGATAAGCCTTATGAGAAAAAATATGTAAAAAAGTAAATAAAATTTTAGTATACACAGATATGTTTTATGGTTTGGGGTCTTCAGCATGTTCAGAGTTTCCTAATCTAAGGTTTGAGTTTCCAAAAGGTTAGTCCTACCAAGTATTGATAGGCTATGTTGCCTACCTTATTCTTAAAACATGGTTTCAATTCAGGCTGATGGTGAACAGTTGAACAAGGAAACAAAAATAGCTGACTTATGTCCCTAAGACAATGAGGGTCTCAGTTACTTCTATAAACTTTGGATCAAAGCTATTCTGCTGTAGATACATACACCAGCCTGAAGGTGACTCAATCAGAGGGAATTATCTCTTCATTTTAGAGTAATTAAAAAGTAGTGATTTGTGTATTACAAGGATCTATGGCCCAGAGAAGCTGGATTAGTAATGACAATAGCATGTGTATTTGTGGCAGCAGTCAAATTCTGTTTCCAGCTTAGATTTAGTGGGGTCAGGACATTGTTGCATTTAGTGAAAAAGACCCTCATTAGAACTGTAGGCAGGGGTGCCAACAGCTTGGTTAGTAGTGACAGTAGGAATGGAAACAGATCTCTAGCTCCCCTCATAACAAAACAAGATAATCCTGACTCAACAGAGTACAAGTGGGAAAACAGGAACAGCAGTGTCAGCAGAGACCAGGAAAACAAGCTCTGCTATTAATAGGTCAGGATAGGACTGTCAGGGAGTCCCCTGCAAAGTCTCTTTATGTCCAAGGACCTGTGTTTTCTCATCTGTGAAATGAAGGTAATACTTCATTAGTTTATTGTAATTAAAAATGACAAGATATGTAAAGTAGCTACAAAATGTAGAACAATAGGAAGTGCTCAGTGAAATAGTTGTGATTATTGTATTTACTATTAAAAATATAAATGTAATATACACATAGGAAATGGAGATAGTGAGTAAACAGTTATGCTACCATAGCTATATGGGCATCCATAATCTACAAAAATAATGCTGACAAAAACTTGTGTCTTAAGACGATAAGTGTTACACTCTTGTATTAGAGGGTCAGCTGGTGATTCTTAAGATCTTGGTCAGTCTTGTACGTACCTCAGTGCTCTGCTAGTAAGTCATCTGTGGTTGCCTTTGTTGAGCCCTAACACATGTCTGGGGCTTGGGCTGGGATAACCGGGCTGAGGCATCTCTGATTTACGTGCAGTCTCATCCTCCAGCAGACAAGCCTCTGCTTCCCACGGCAGAGGCAGGACTTCAAGAGACAGGAAAGAAGTCCACAAGACCTTTCGAGGTGGGGACTCAGAGCTGGTACACTGTCATCTCCATGCATTCTGTTGGCCAAAGCAAATCGCAGGCCACCTCACACACACACACATACACACACACACACACACACACACACACACACACACACAGAGTAAACAAGGAGGCTTATAATGTTACTGGACAAAAGGCATGGAAATTGGGAGGCCACCAATTGCAGCCATCAATGCAATCAATTTACTTCAGTAAGTTACCATCTCAACGTAGATGTTTTCTCTAAGGTCATCATTTTCTAATTGTTTGTATTTTGTTCCTATTTTATAACTTTAATGCAGTGAACTTATACCTCTTTTAAAATCTGCAATGAATAATATATTTAAAATAAGAATAAATGTGTAAGCATTTCATTGTAATTCAAGTTTTCTTAGAAGTTAAAATATAAAGTTCTTAAGTAACTTGATGATTCCAAGAATTAAAAATATAAAAAAATGAAACAAGTGAAAAAATTGAATGGGAAGATCTGTCATTTTATTAGTAAACCATATTTTTTTCCTGGCAGTACTAATATATTTGAACACCTAGAATTTACTACCATCTGCTGTCATGCTGAATGAATGACTACCAGCTAAGTACAATCACACATCTGAGATATGTTGTGTTGTATTTATGGATAGCATAGTTTGAAGGTACTAATTGAGATGAGAAAATAGAAGTTTCTTGAAGTAGAAATTAAAACTAATTTTAACAATTTAACATCACTATTATATATAGTGCTAAATCCAGTATCCCTATTGAAAAGTTATAGGTATACCAATAGCTACTTGATTTACAAATATCACCTATTTGGAAGTTAAAGAAATAAAAAAATAAAAAAATACAGCCTGGCCCTGGAATTATCTTTTACAAAATGACTTTAGAAAAGAACTTTCCATAGTTGAGATTTAGTTGTTACATCTCTAAAATGAAGAGTTTACATTAAGATTCTTTTTTTTTT
>PVJL010006699.1:0-88168 GCA_004026885.1 Lyroderma lyra | reverse complement strand
GACGCCCCCTGCAGAGACGCCCCCCGCAGAGACACCCCCAGCAGAGGCGCCCCCCGCAGAGCGCACTGGGGACAGACGCAGCGACCCCGACAAGGAAACGCACGTCCGCGCCCGGCGTCCGTCCGGTGGCCTCCTTAAAGCTCTGGCGTAACGAAACTGCCCACGTGGGCGGAGGCGCAGACCTTCCAGATGCTTCTGCCTGCGGCTGCCTCCCAGCGGTCCGAGGGAGCCGCCGCTCCGCGCAGGCCGGCCGTGTGGGGGACGGCAGCTTCGGGGGCTTCGGGGGCGAATGCTGCACGCGGGCGGGAGCTGGCCCAGCGCCCCGCGGGGGTCAGTCCTCGTCAGCGGGGGCGAACCTCACTGTGGGGGTGACAACGTTGAGAAGCAAGGATTCTAAGGAAAAGGGCAGATGGGAGGGGGCCCCCGGGAAGGACACTGGCGGGCAGCTGTCCCCGCTCCCGGATGTTTGCTGCGACCCCCGCAGACTCCCTCGGGGAGACCTTTTCAGTTTTTGCCTTTTGCTTGAGATGAAGCATTCTTCTTCTTTTTTAAAATTTATTTTTACTGTTAGTCTTATTGGGGTGACACCTGTTAACAAGGATTACGCAGGTTCCAGGCGCACAATCCTACAGCGCACCCCAACTTGTGTCACAAGCTCCCCCAGTGGGAGTTCCCCTTCCGGTTACATAGAGGGTGCGTTCCCCTTCCGTGCATGTCCGGTATCTGGTCATAACAGGGACAATTACTCGGATTTAAACTGAATGTAAATGATCGTGCTTATGGGATGGAAGAAGTGGGGGTGGGGTACATTTGGCTTCGTGGGGGTGGGGGGCTGTGCGTTCTCTGCTTGAACACGTGTGTCTGTTGGTGTGACCACTATGACACTCAGGCTATTGAATAGCCCCATCACCCCGCGAGCCTAACGCATGGCGCCCCTTTACGATCACACACCCTCTTTGACGATCGCTGGTCTGTCCTCTGTCACTGCTGTTGGACCATTTTGGGATGTGCTGTAAGTGGGAGCGTGCAGTCTGTGATGCTCTGAGATTGCCGCCTTTTTCTCAGCCCAACGTCCCCGAGACAGACCCAAACTGTCATCTGCGTTAATAGTTGGGCCTTTTTCATTGCTGGGTAATATTCTGCTGCATGACCACACCAGTCGCCTTTTGAAGGACATTTGGTTGGCTTCCAGTTTGGGGCAATTATACATAAAACTGTTACAAAGTGTTGTCTACGTGGTTTCGTGTTCATAGTTTCAGTGCCCACCTCTAGTGCTCACCAATTTCTATTTATACATTTTTCTTAACCCTTAGAATACCCGATCGTGTGAATTATGAATTATTCTATCTCCATGGATTTTAGAATCCCTCCCTGGAAGTTCTTGGAGCACAACGGCAGCGGGAACCTGCATCCTCCTGCAGTCATTTAAAACAAAGGCTCCTAATTCTTTCTGTCGGGTGGGATTTGTGATTCCCATTTCTCTCTCTCTCTCTCTCTTTTTTTTAAAGAGGTTATGTTTTAAAAGTAAATGTTAAATCAAAGTAAATCAAAATTTATTCTGAAGTTTGTTCGTTTTGAAATTTTACAGCATTCCTTTAACATTTCAGATATGAGACATCAGTCGTGCAAATTCTACATTCTGACAGGGAGTTCCGTATTTTAGATCCATGGTTCCTGACTCGTGGCCCCTGGACCAGCAACATGAGCCTCACCTGGAAACTTGTTAGAAATGCCAATACTTGGACCTCACCCCAGATCCACTGAGTCAGAAACTCCAGGGGGGAGCCCAGCGGTCTGCATTGAAATAAACCCTCTAGGTGACTACAGGTTGGAGAGCCCCTGCGCTGGGGACGGGCCCTCTGGTGTAGCACAGAAGACAGACTATCATAGCCCGAAACTTCCCTGTGAGATGACATCCTCACTCACACTTCCTTCCTTCTGCAGTAGGATTCGCTGAAGGACTAGGATGGCTCATGTGCGTTAAAGGTTGGGCCCTGGGTCGCCCAGTGACATTCGTAGGGCAGACAGATCGCTCACTTTGGTCACTGGGGCAGAGCTACAGTTTCAAAACCTGACGCGTCCAGAAATCCCTCACCCCTCATTTGAAACGGTGGGGTCCTCATCCTGCCCTCCACTTCCGTCTTGTCCTTCTGTCAGTGCTGGTGGGTAAGAACAGGTGCAAATGCAAGTTTCCTGTCCTCGGAGACTGTTTTGAATGCCTGTCCTGCATGAGGTGGTGGTGTCCGTTAGCAGGGAAACAGGTGCATTCAGGAGGGAAATGAAGTAGAAAAGCAGCTCGCTTGGTCACCCTGTCACTGATCTCACAGTAGGAGGAATTACTCCTTTGATAATATTGCCAGGTTGAGAATGTGTATGTGTGTGTATGATATACAATATAACGTGTGTGTATGTGTATGAGGGCGGTCCAGAAAAAGTCCAGCCATAAAATGCCTCTGTTTTTCATATTACATGGCTGGGTACTTTCTGGACAGCCTATATATATATCTGTTTATAAATGCATCTATGAATATATGTGCATATATTTATCCAAGTGTAGGCATATACATTCCCAACAATAAAATTGTAGGTAATCCCTTGTTTATCCAAGTAAACCTAGGAAATTCATCTGAAGAATTAGGATATCACATTTAGAGCAGTATATTCTCTATAACATAAAATATATTGATATCAAATAACTCCTTATATTCACCTAGAAACAGTATTGCTAAGATTTCCCATTTCTTCAGATTAGCTAAATAAGAAAAGAAATAAGATTATTTTGGTTGTTTTCGTCAAGTCACAAAATAGGATTTAAACTTTTAATAAATACATACATAGAACATTTAATTAGCATCGTCCCTAAATTTCCTTGTCCACATATTTTAACAAAGCTACGACGTTGACAGCTCATTAAGAACTGGGTTTATTACCCTCCTGCACTTAACTTTGGTTTCAGGGCAGGGCCAAACCTTCTGTTAACTTCACCACTTCCTCTCTCTGAGGAACTGACGCCGGCGGGTAGAAGGATCAAAACCGCAGCTTTGATCCTGCACATCTGCCCAAAGCAACCGTCACCCTCTGTGACAAACACGCGGGAAGCAGAGGCAAAGAATGAGTGAGTGAGTGTGTGCGCGCATGCGTGTACGTGTGTGTGCAAGGGTGTGTATGTGCGTGTGTGCATGGGTGTGTGTGTATGTGTGTGTGTGTGCATGGGTGTGCATGGGTGTGTGTGTATGTGTGTGCGTGCGTGTGCATGGGTGTGTGTGCGTGCGTGCACATGGAGGTGTGCATGTGTGTGTGCATGCGTGCACATGGGGTGTGCATGTGTGTGTGTGCATGGGTGTGTGTGCGTGCGTGCACATGGGGTGTGCATGTGTGTGTGTGCATGGGTGTGTGTGCGTGCGTGCACATGGGGTGTGCATGTGTGTGTGTACGTGCGTGCACATGGGGGTGTGTGTATGTGTGTGTGTGCATGCGTGAGCATGGGGGGGTGTGCGTGCGTGCACATGGGGTGTGCTTGTGTGTGTGTGCATGGGTGTGTGTGCGTGCATGCACATGGGGGGGTGGTGCGTGTGTGTGTCCCAGGTGTCTGGGGCATGCTCGGTAGAAAACAAATCGAGGACAAACAATCTCTGAAGAAAGCTCACACTGGCTAATTCTAATTCCAGCTCTCCAGAAGATAGTTTCACAGAAAACATATTAGTAACAACTGATCATTTCATCCTCAGTATCAGTAAGTTGCATTGATATGTGTGGGTAGGGGCACCCAAAATAGGTTTATGTGGCTGGCATTGGTTTTCGCCTATGGGACAAGAGACAGATCATCAATAAATAGTGTAGGACTTCTCCCCATCCTGACAGGAATAGCTTAGAATGTGTATTTAACCGTAAACAATCACAAAAGAGGACCATTAAACATGAGCTTCAAAGCCTGAACCTCATGAATCCATTAAAAAAAAAAATGAAAAGGCAATTTGTTTCTAAATTCTACTCATTGCTTAATTGGCATCTTGTAAGCTGGGTTTTTTTTTTTTCAGTTATTTACTCAATTTTTAAAAAAATATATATTTTTTGGTCACCCTGGGTATCTCCTTGTACTTAAGTGTGAACCAAGTGGGTCCCTTAAGTCAATGACACTTCTTCTAAGTTGTGCAGTGAATAAGGATATAGGTTTAGCTATGCTATAGTTTTTTAAAAATTATATTCCTTAACTGTAATATATATCGTTAACACCTTATATTAAAGAAGCCAATGTGAAAGAATTCTACCATCTCCCCAAATCTTTAGTTCAATCTCTGTTGTTTTTTTTTTTTTTTCAGTAATCCATGGATAGATAAAATACTTGTGACTCGAACGAAACTTCTTCGCAGCGTTTGAAAACAACTACTGACATATACATAATTCCATTACACGTTCTTCTAGGTTTCAGTGTTTTCGTGGATAAATAGTCCTCGTCGGAGAAAGCAGGAAGGAGATAACATTTCTATTATGTGGTGAGTGTTTGACCCATAATAGCTGGTGAAGGAAGTGTTTTTGCCCACATTTTGTAATAAAGAAACTGAAGCTCACAACCGTTTACTAACTCGACCAAGCCAGCGAGAGACAGAGGAGTTCAAACTTAAGTCACCTTGACCTCAAGCCTATGACACTAGGAGAAAGCGCGTCCCAAGGATAAGTGACACCAGGAGCTGGGAATCTATCCTTGCCCCAAACGGAAGCCACAGCACCCATGTGAGATGCATGCAGACAAGTTTCTAACCATTCGGCACCCGTTTCCAAAGTGCATTTCCACGTCCTACTTGTCGTGGTGCCACCACGTACCCTTCTGCTATCCTGGCTCTCAGGTCCTCATCCTGCTCTCCAGATTCGATCCAATTCTCGGTGTTTCACACAGCGTGCACACAGTGCAGTGTACATCATATTGCAAAGAAAAGAAATCAGAAAGGAAGGCTGAAATACACTTCTTCCTTTTTCCCTAGCCGGGAATTCCTAAGGAGGCTACGACACAAGTTTTGCCCCAGTGGCGACCACATCAAGAGCAGGTCTGCATAGGGGTCACACAGCACACGAGGCCCTTTCCCACTAGAGGCAGTTCATAAATATTAGTTAACGTTTACCCTGCAGAACAATGAAACTAATTATTTTTCTACAATAACCCCTTCAGTAGCTTTTGATCAAAAATGATTGGAAGGGAAATTCAGAATCGGTAGGAGCACCCTGGTGTTTCCCTACCACCCCTGTCCTGCGACTGCAGCCAGTGACCCAGGCAGGGTTACGAGAGCTCGGATCCCTACCCAGACAGGAATTTCTGCCTGGAGACACAAGGCGACTCAGAGGGCAGAAGGAGCCAGCCAAGGGAAGGGATTCCTGCAGAGCAGAACAAATGGCACTAATGACCTAATCAATACAGAAATAAGTACAGATTTCCTCCACAAATGGCCACTCCGTGGCTCCCCTAAAAAGTGCAGAAAAACACCACCTTCCTCTCATTTGGATTTTTCTTTGCCTTTATCAGGGCACTTAGCCAGGAATAACCAAAAAGTGGCTCTCCATCAATTCAAAACATGAAGTGACTTCACCAAGGCTCGGAGTACAACGCGTCGGTCCTTTGGAGTCTGCGGGCCTGGGTCTGTGTCACTGCCACACGATCCTTGGCCTTCGGAGCACCCTTTGATGTCTGCCTAAGCCTCAAGATCCAATCTATAAACACGACATAAGTGGTATCACCTCTGCTTTCTTAAAGCATTCCTACCGATCTGTTTTCACAGCCGGGTCAAAACAATGAGGTCGTGTTTTCTGGTGATTTTAGAAAAATTGATTTTAGAGCTCTCTTCTCTCGCTAGATCTCGCTAGATCTGATTATATAAATGGAAAATATAGCTATTGCTTACCTGCAAAGTGTACAAATCACAAGTCCACTGTAACTTTATTTGAAATCGTTTCTAGTTCTTAAAGTCCTGAATTGCTCCCAGAAGGGTGTTAAGACGAAACGTTCTACACTTTTTCTAGACCAATCTAGAAGGAGGCTTTAGTTAACTGTCTTTATAAATACAGCAGACTCCCAGTTAACCAGCACTCATGGGGATGGGTAGATGCCAGGTAAATGGAAGCAGACTCTTTGTTAACCAGAATGCAAACAAGTGGCAAAACCTCAAGCAACCGGCAAAACGGGGCTGTTAGCTGGAGGGTGCTGTTGGCTCGACTTCCGGGTACGGAGCGCCTCCTGTCAGCATCAGCACCCAGCCCCACCCCAGGTGAGCCGGCATGAAAATTCGTGAACAAGCAATCATCCCTGCCCAAATCTCTGCTCAAAGGTTCCGACTGCCCATCCATGCTTGTAGAAGGCCAGACCTATTATCTGTACAGATGAGCATCTCTTAGAAAGTCGGCTGGACTTGAGGGGTCCACAGGTGGCCTTTCCTCACTGAACCCTTGGCTTTAAAGTACCTAGCATGTGTAGGTCGGTTGTGCTGAAAATGAACCCCAATCACGCATGAACCAAATACTCAGCATCGGGAGGGACCTTACGCCTCGCTCATGTGAGGCCCACGGAATCAAGCAAGGGTCGTGGTTAAGAGCAACACCAAGAACGAGCACACAAAAGAATGTGAGTACCAGGAAAACATAAATTAATAATCTAAGCTCTGGGCTAAGCACTTGGTCTTCAATTCTTACAACCAGCCCCTCTTAGAAATGAGGACCCTGTAGTTTAGAAAGCTCACAAAATTTATCAAGTTGCCCAGGGGGGTCTGGGACCCCATACCCTCTTTATTTAAACAACTATTTTTGATAAGATCCCCTTCTAATCATTTTACTCTTATTTTGTAGCTCTAGTGCTTAGTTTCAAGGCTAAAAAATACATACAGAGCGTGCCAAAAATAGGTATCCACATTTTAAGAAAGAAAAAAGACTGTATTAAAATTGGAATACTCAATATCTACTGATAGCGAAAGATGAACACGAGTCACGTTTGCTGCAATGACAGCAGGTGCTCAGAGTGGTCACCATCAGTGTCCAGAGATACATAGACAACATCTCTTAAAATGTGTGTAATCTTTTGGCACCCTCAGTATAGAACCCAAATTTATGGACAATGCAATATAAAACTGATCCATGACTATGATATGCAAAATGTCATTGAATCATAGAAACTTAACGGGAAAACACTCCAGCGAACATCTGGTGTAACCTAGTTGCTTTATGGGTAACTTCTAGAAGGAGATTCTTTCTCAGTGTGTCAGGCCAAGATACGTATTTGAACATGAACCGGGTCTGGGGCAACGTTTTCAGATATCTCTCTGCTTCCAAATACCTAAATATTTATCTCTGTCAATGGGAAGAACTGCATCCTTTTCTTAAAAAATCAAACCATCCTTCAGGTAAGCTGTAGATCAGATGTCTTACTCCCCCGCAGTGTCCCTACAGAACCATAGGTAATCCACCTTCTAGTCGCAGGCACTAGTTTTTAGTCTATTAAGGACTTTGATAATATCCCGAAACGATGGTAGTTTCCTTTCACAAAACACAACTATGGAATCTCACAACAAACCCAAAGAATACCTCGCCTTTAGAAAAACCTCCTTTTGACTTCTAAACAGACCTTTGGGCAGGGCCCGACGTGAATTTGAACTCTGCAGTTCGTAACTCCGGTGCAATTTGAATCAGCGACTTGTAGCCCTACTAAGTAATCCTACTGATGTGTGATTGTGTACAACCAGACAAAGCGAAGACGAGCAACTCATCCCGATCCGACGAACACCTGTCCTAACCGGGGGGGGGGGGGGGGTCTCCTTTCTCTTGTTAGCGAGCCGCCCACCCGGCAGTTTTAGTTTCTGGTCTAACCAGCAACAGAATTTCTCTCCAGCGTTTCACCAGTGTGTGTCTGCTGGGAACAACATGGTTTCTACGCCTGAGGCATGCTCCTTGTCAATTTTCCTAATTAACTTTACTAGTAAGAAATATTTCTCCGATTGTCAAAATTAATTCATATTGCTTTATCGTCCAAGATCTTACCCATCTATTATTTTTGGAGTTTCCTAATATTCTCAATCATGCAATTCATTGTGGAAACTGTTAAGATGCATTTATTTCTCCCAAATGCCTATAAAATCCTACACAGCCAATTTCCCAGATATTTAGCATGAGACCTGACCCACAGGAAATGCTCAATAAATATTTGAGAAACAAGAGTGAACAGATGAGTAAATGCTCATGCTATCTGATGCAAAGAATCCTTGCTGACTGCCACACACGAACTCAGCGCCCCTCAATTCACATGCAGGGACACCCCCCTACTTGGATACGGTGTGGTCCAGAATAAATGTTTCTGGCTTCCTGATGAGAACGCCAGCTGTGTCAGAATCTATTGCTTTCTGTGGATCCCTAAAACCTATCAAGGTCTCCGAGAAGAAAAAGAATGTGCTTCTCATCTCTCTCCACGAAGCCGTCAGGTTTGGGGTTTCCTTGGGGAGTGCATGGGCAAATCCAAGTTCATTCAGTCAAAACCACACGTAGCTTATCTTAAAGGTAGGAGGTGCATCTAGAAAGCAAACCCACTCCATCCTTAATCAGCTCCTCTCGGTCCCTTTCTTTGAAGCTTCGTCGTTTTTACAGATGGGGGTAAAACATGCACCCAGTTTTCAATGGCCTCGAGGGGATTGAATGGTTTGCCAGTGAGCCCCCACAAATCCTATCACCGTTCCTCACAGCAGGAAGAGAACGGCAACCCCCTACGGCTGGAGCTGCTCTGCGGAAGGCAGAGAGAGGCTCTGGTCCCCCCCGCCACCCCATGTGTCAGCGTTCTCCACCCCTCCCTCCCTCCCCCCTGCCCTCTCAGCCGCCACTCACCCAGACCCCACAGGCGGGGTTGCCCTCACCCTGCTTAGAGGCGTACTTGCAGCAAAAATGAGCTGCCCCTGGCTCTGTGTACCAACGACCTAGAAATTGTTCGTGAACTTGCCTTTACCTCATCTCCTCTGCACGCAGATGGCAAAACGAGCTATGCATTCAGTTTAAGCAGAATATTTTAGGGACCTTGTGGTTCCTGTCCGAGCCCTGGTCATCACCTGAGATTTGAGAAGAACTTCCTTTGTAGGAGCCAAAATAATCTCCAGTTCAGCTGCAATGTGCAGGTCAAGGCATCTCTTGGTGCTCTTTTTCAGCAAGGTCAATGCCGAAACTTGAGGGGAAAAAATTACAATTAAAACTTTACTTGGAGCTGATTTCGAATCCTGAATATCAGATGCCATCAACAATATGGAAGTCAATTTTTAATTCGAGAAGCCGATTAAGTATCTGCCACAGGCCAGCGAGAACTGTTAAGGAGAGTGAAGAAGACTGCGTGGGGAAACACGCCGTGGGGCCAAACTCTGTGTTCGTCTTCATGTGAGTTAGTCGCACGACTTGTACTCAAGCACGTGCCCAACACCGAGCGCACGAGGGCCGGCTGGAGAACCCAGCCGTATGAGCCTCCGGGTTCCGTGTTACATGGCTGGGGACTTTCCCAACTGCCCATCTGTCCACCCTTCCCCTGGGTTTTGTTTTTGTTTCCATTATCCAGCCAATATTAGAACAGCAGAGGCTGTAAGTGGCTCCTACGCTACTTTCCGAGAAGTTTCGTTGAAGAACTCTGTGACCGTGCAGTCCCTTAGACGGCTGGCCCGTGAATTACCCCGAAAAAACACAGCGCAGTTATCTGACCGACTGACCGCTGGCCTGCCTCGTGGTCCTCAGGGCTGAACACCCCTGTGTACCCCATTCTCTTTCAGGGACCCAACGGATCACACCCCACGTAGGAGAGACGTTTCCCCGTCCTCTGCTCATTTTCAGGCAGGCGCAGCAGCCGTTTGTTCCAGAAGCCTCAGTGCAGGGACCTGAGGGTGAGAGGCCGGGTCAGCCGCCTAGCGTCCGGAGCTCACGCAGGAAGGACTCAGACACGGCGCGGCGGGCAGCCGCCGGCAAGCCCCACACCTGCCCGGTCCCGCGTCGCAGAGGAAGGTGGGCACAGCTCCCATCGGCCGCCCACTCCACGTCTGCTGCTTCCTGGCTCCTCCAAGGCCCCAGTCCAGCCCACGCTCCTCGGTGGTCTGGTTCTCCAGCCACCTCTTCTGGGTGGGAGAAATGACCGAATGAGAACGTTTTGGAGAACTAATACCTATGTGTTCATTTTCTAGACAAATCGGAATTGGGCCACCGCTCCCCTTAGAGAGTGACAAGGATCACAGCCATCACGACGCTTACATAACGCGCACGTCCTAGATCGGCTGCTGCCTCCCGTGGTCCTTGATAGCTCACAGGCGCAGAACCAGTAAATAAAGCTGCTCTCCGCTCCGAACCCCTCGAAATTTTAGGAGCTGGGGACAGAAGAACTTCCTAAAGGACTAAAATAATTTCTTTTCACAGGGAGGTTTGTCTTATTTCTAGAGTCAGGTGAAATCTCTCTCTGAAGTTTTTCGTGTGAAAGGACGACGGGTTCTTGTTAAGAGGAACACCTGAGTGCCAGATCGCCGGTCTCTGCTTCAGCCCTGCGAGGTGGGCCTTACCCCACTTTAGAAATGAGAGAATTAGAGCAACGAGAAGTGAACGAACCTGCGGAGGTCACAGAATTAGTAGCTTGTGTGGGTTAGACGGGTGTTTCGACACAGTTTACCCTGCAGAAACGGTGGCCACGGTCACACTATCAGTTATTTGTTGAGACTCAGAAGCCAATCACCGGGTCTGATGTAGTTCAGGTGGTAAATTGCATATTTATGGAGCTAAGTTCTAGAGAAGTGAGATTTGGACACACCACCATAGGCCTTGTGTCCCCAGACCTTCCCTTCTAATACAAATTTTGTGCATTTTCTTTAACCTGCAGAATTGCACAGAGGCCCACGTACCTCTGCGGGGTTCCCCTCCCTGCACTGCACACAGCAGTCACCTGCCCCCGGGCCCCCCAAGACCCGCTCCGAGCACACCAGCTCGCCGTTGGTGCACACACCTGCCCTGAGTTTCTATCTGACTTGTGGATCAGAAGTTCCACTGAGTTCAAAGCACGTCTCTGTCTACAGCCTCCCGCGTGCTAGCTGGCAGATAACGCAGACAGTACAACCCTTTGTGTGACAAAATCATGTTTCTCGTGAAGGGGTGTTTACATCCTTTCCTAGAATGTGCATACGGTTTTTAATACAGTGGATTCTCCGTTACCCAGAATTCAAATCAACTCACAGTCTCAAGCAACCGGCAACGTGGCTTTTGCCGGTTGCTTGAGAGTGCTGGTTGCTTGGGTTCCAGTTAACAGAGAGTCTCCTGTATATAAATTCTTGCTTATATACAGGAGTGCGTGCTCTCTCACCTCTTGATGGCGGGGAAAACAGCCACTATAAACTAAGTCACCCGTAGTTCAGGATGAGGACAGTAATGATAATAATAATTAAAGATGAAAGTGTCCAATTGTTAGCATCCTTGACTGCACTTACGCAGCCAGCGACAGCGTGTAGCACACAACGGGGCTGCAGGCCACGCTCCTGAATTTTCCCCACATTCTGTCAGCCATTAGGTGACAATCTCAGGTTGGAGTGAGATGTCATCCACGCGGTGACCCAAGTCAAACCAGCGCCGGCATGGACCGAATCGAAGGAAGCATCATTCATACCAGCGAGGTGTTTGCAGTGGGATTTTTGAATTCATCTTTGGTGCTGTGGCAGATGTTCGAGAATTTCCTGAAATTCTTACAATACCAGCGTATTTCACTACGTTTAAAATGAATAAATATAAAACTATGGAACTTAAAAGTGTTACCTCAATCATCCTCATAAACCAGATATAATAAGAGGGAGCACAGACGTGACTACACATTCCTGACAATTAATTAGACGGAGTTCAATAGCGATTTTAAACCAACTATGTGCTACAGTGGCTTCAATCATCATTCGACTATAACCTTAAGCTCCTTTCTCCAAAAAATGAAAATAAAGCACCATATTTCTAGTCAAGGGTTTTGTTGTTTTGTTTTTTTTTTTAAAGCACTCTCATTAACAAAAAGAAGTGTTTTAAAGAAGCACCTTATGAATGTTTAAAGCCTGCAAATGCTGCCAAAATCTTGATTCTGGTACGTACTCACATGGAATCTGCTTATCTTAGCCAACAGCTTTTTGATGATTAAATTAAGTCCAATGCCAGCAATGCTGGAATTTCTACCGAAGTTACATGCATACTAATCAGCAAGATGCTAAGCAAAATGTGTCAATGCAGAGTATAGATTTTTTTTTATCAGTAAATATTGGGAGGAGTTTATCTTGTGGTCTTCGAAACATTTTTATGTAACTTTTTATAAAAGCTGCAAGAGCAACTCGATATTTCTATTTGCTCCTACCCGAACAAGACAATTTATTTCCTCGTTGGGTTACGAGCAAATAAAAGTCCAACAATTCGGGTGGGTCCTGACTTTCTGTGAGTTTCATGCCCTTTATTCACTCTGTGGTGACTCACGGTTTGATTCTTCTAGATCTCTGTAACAGTGATGAGATCACCTGCAAGAAAGATTACTCAGCAATTAGGCAACAGCGGCGCCCTGAGACATTGTATTTGGACCTGCAGGACCAGCGTTTGGACCTCGATGTTCCATTTTGTTCTCCGAGGAAGTCGAAACATTTTACTTCACTTATTGCTGTTGGTTCTCAGTTCCAACTAGATCCAAATATGTAGAACAGGCATTACTTTTTCCCCTTTAAGGTGTGGCTCCAGGGACTAGAGTGTTCTACAAGGAGTGTTATATCTGGGCAATGAGAAGAAAATCTGCTCAATAGATGAGCACCACGCCTCTGGTTTCCAGCTCCCTATAGATGGTCCTCGTTCGCATATCAAGTATTTAGTGTGTGATAAGGAAGCAGCTAGAGATAATACCAATGAAAGAGAACACACGTTTGTTAGCAAGAATTCCAGCACTCAGGCTGGTTCAGAAGTCCCTGAGTTCTTTGGAATATTCCTAGCACAAAGCCTTCCTTCTTAGCTTGTGTGGGTATCAGGGATTGATTACTGGGTTTATCTACATAGGTAAGCTTTGTGAATGTCTCCATGAAAAATCCTGCAAAAAAAAAAAAAAAAAAAAAAAAGCCTGCAGAAAAAAGACAGTACATTTAGGTTATGCAATTCTGCATAGAGACATTAACCAAACATGCCAAATAAATCTCGACAGAATTTTCCAAAATACTTGGCCTAAAAAGTGACGTAATTCTTTTCCTGTTAAAAATCTTGAATTCTTCCTTTCAATGGAAACCATATCTTTTTTTACCTTAAAACCATTGTTATTATTTAGAGAAACAATTCTATTTTAAAAATCTTAATCCTTTGTGGGTTATCCAAAATGGGTTTTTAATGTAAGAAGTGCTGTATCACTTTGTAATGCGCCATGTGAGACCGTGATAAGAGGCCTGGTCTTAAAAGGGATGATTCTTGGTAGACCTCCACCCCCACATCCCCTTTATTGGGGGACAATTATTTCCTGTTGCTAGGTAAAAGGAACAATTGGAGAGTAAATTACTTTTACAGTGTTGTACGAACGTATGACTGAGACATAATTATGACTATGGACCTCGAAGGAGACAATTTTGGACTAAATCTGTAGCATTTTAATAAGTCACAATTGGGATTTTATGCTGCTAGATAGCACTTGACTACGGAACTTGGGAGGAATCTTACGTAACCTGTGGCACTGGCACGGACATTAAGCGGGGGTTATCCAAGCGGCCCGAGGAAATTTCCTGGGGAAAAGCCTGTAGAGGAATTTGCCCCGTTGATTTAGTGTGGTGATACACGGTGATTAGCACGCTACCTGGCCACACGAAGATCTATGCTGGCAGCCAGAAAAAACGGCAGAACGTCATGCCAAGCATTCGATTTGGAAGCAGGGAGT
Organism: Lyroderma lyra; assembly: GCA_004026885.1. Lineage (NCBI taxonomy): Eukaryota > Metazoa > Chordata > Mammalia > Chiroptera > Megadermatidae > Lyroderma > Lyroderma lyra. The sequence goes on along the minus strand of PVJL010006699.1, from coordinate 74,277 downwards.
CCGGTTGCTATATTTTAGTCGGTTCTCGAGTTTCACTATCCCCTCGATGGTCCCAAATAATTATTTCAATTCCCCTTCTAGTTTACATGCATAGCTACTTCCTGGAGCACACGTGTGTCCCCGTAATTTTAGGGACGCGTACATTGAAAATGTGATATGTGCATTTTGTGCCTTAAGAAAATGTCACCAGAGGACAGAGTATTGTGAGACCACGGAAAACAATGTTCCCAACATTAAAAATTGCTGAATGAACTTGATCCTCTGTCTGAAGCACTTCATTCCCTAGCAAGCATATTACACGCAGTGTCATACTTTATTTCTCAGCTCACCTCTGGTCCTCACAGAAACGAAACTTGCGATGCAAATTCAAGTCATAAATACTCTGAACATCTAGGGCCAAGTTTAATTCAAAACGAGCACAATTAATTTAAATTATAAGACTCCGAATCACTGAAAAATACCAATTTATTAGAACTTGGCATCACTACACCTCAAAAGACACTAACACTCAGAAGCCAGAGGAGCCCGAGGAAATCAAAGCCAGTCACGGACACAGCTCGCTAACACTCCCCTTTACCTTCCACAGTCCATCAGCAGGTCCTTCCAGCACTGCCGGAAATCGTTTCTCACATTCACTTTAAATGTTAGAATGAAAAATAAAAGAAAGCAAAGTCAGCAGAAATGCAGAGCCTCCGAAACCACAGAATAAAGAATAAAGATCCTTTGTCTAAACAGAGAAAGTACGTGTTTTAGAAGTTCATGCCCACTGACCTGAAATAGGTGCAGAACTGGGCAGGGCACACGATGCCTTTTTAAGGAAACCAAATCCTTTTCTGGTGAGAGATGCGCAGCTTCCTAAACACGCGACCCCGGGTGCTTACCGGTCAGGACGGCGCCAGCACCTACCATCGGGAGACGTGGCTTTCAGCGCCGACACCCTTCTGAAGCCCATATTTCTTCCTAACCTCGTCACCAAGCCGATGAGAATTAAACTCACTGAGAGACAAATGGTTCACTTGCAGTTCCCAACCTTACGGACTTGTCACCGTCTCCCCACACTAATGAGACTCCTCCATCCTATAGTCCCTGCGTTGTGTATTGTGTCTTCGGTGGCTGACTCATCCACACTCCACTCATGTAGCTTGTAATTATCTTGTCCACGAACAAAATACACACTGAATTCAGACGAGAACGAACGCCTACGGACTTGAGAAGCTTGGGACAGGTAGCAGCACTGTGGTCCAAACAGCACGACCACGAAGGGGAATACCGCAGCCCGTGTGCACTGCTCTCCCCCTGGGCGTACGACGTGGAAAGCACAAACAATAACAACAAATGACACTAACTCCTTACAGTGCCTCTCCCGGAGTACTTTTTCCTGTTTGTCATAAAAACTGGCAAAATCCAGACCAACTTGGTACATTGCTCTCCCAGCTTTATTTAAAAATAATTACATGACTCACTTTCCCACTGAATAAAAACTTCTTACTACCCGTTACGTTTATTAAATTTGAAACCACCTAGGCATTTGCCTAATCAGCTTCTCTCCGAACAAAGAAATAACCTGATTATAGTATGTTGTTAAAGTGAAGATTAAATGTTCGAATGAGCTCGAACAGTCTCACATTCTACCTGAAGGCAGGTGCTGCATGCGAGCACAGGGAGCACTGCAGGCAGATGCCTTCTGACGTTTTATGTACTATCATATGAAGATATTTCCCCCTCATTATTACATTCCAAAAATTATCAGTGCTGCCTCTGCTCTCTACGTTTTGGAAGTCCTTAACCTTCAGCAAGAAAACCTATTGTACTTCTCTAAAGTGAGAGAAAAATAAAACTCCAATGTTCCATCAAATTCAATCAAAACTTCCCACTTCACTTAGGTGCCACAAATCCTGACTGAGACTCCAAGTTTATAAAAGGAAACAAAGGGAAAAAAATTCACAAGGCAGAGCATCAAGACATCATATTATCTTAGAAGGATTTAGTGACTTTATGCCCACAACAGTTTACATGTTCCGAGCCCTTCACTAGAACAATATTACAGGAATCTGAAATTGTTTCTGCACTCCTCGCCACCTAAGAATCTGACAGCTTGTATTAAAAATAGTATTTATGCAAGAACTCCCTGGGGAGAATCTCCTGAAGTTTCAAGACACTCCAATTATTGAGTCTTCTTTCTAAGCATTACTGAAGAGATTGATGAAAATGTACCAAACTATTCATGGGTAAACCTCTCACACCAATCAATGGATTTCTGTTAGTGCAATATATCAGAACTAATTACCGCATCCAGCAGCCGGTCTCTACCTTCCCAAATCCCCTTCTCCAGCGTCCATAACCACGCACGGCTCTCTCTTCCGTCATGCTGTTTTTACTGCTGAGTGAGGTGCTTGCTCCTTCATTAAATCGCATTAAAAATAGACTGCACAGAACTCCCAGGTGGAGCATGCTCTCACAGTTCTCAAGGTAACGATCCTCAGCTGGGATCTGAGAGGGAACGTCACTGGGAGATCAGCAATTTTCAAATCTAACGGGGCACACAAACCTGTCTAGGTCTGAGATGAACACTGTGAAATAAATCAGCGTGTGGCGAGATGAAGTCACTGAGAAGCTGTCCCATTTCTGGAGCTGTGTAAGTTTCTTTGCATATGACTCACCTAAACAAAGTGTCTGTCAAACAGACATTCATCTACGGCAACTCGGTTATGTTATTAATCAAGTAACACAAATCACATCACGCAGGGTACATTAAGATGCAGAGCCGCCTTAGAAATGACATTTAAACCAAATGATTTTAAAACAAACAAAGGCATTCACGAGCAAGGATAGTAATAGGTTAGCCTTTTGCATTTTTTTTTTTTGTGATAAGGAAGGGTACTCCTTAAAGAATATACTAAACTCTCCAGAAAATTTAAAAATATTCCGATAGTCGCAGTGATGGAAAGAGACAGGAAGGTGGTACAAAAGGAAATACAGCATGGAGCACAAATACATACCTTAAAAATCCATATAAACCCGAGAAGAGTGCATGCATAACTTCTCACATGGGATCCACACAGAGGCGCAGCAGAAGCAATTCCTGCCCAGATAGTAGATTACTTGGCTATTTGAACAAAAGACAGCTAGAACTCTCCGCGTCCAACAGACCCGACTGCCTTTGTGCAAACGGCATTAACTAAAATCGCAGTGAGACACGCCAGCCCTCTGGTGACACAAACACAGAGGATCGAAGGAGGAGGTGTATTTATTTTAACGTGTGTGTCAAAGGTTTTCTAACTTTTACCAAAAAAAGAAAAAGAAAGAGATTTCCTGTCATCTCCAGTGCTCTGTTTTCTTACAACAATCACAGCAATTTTGATCTCCAGAGTGGACGAGGAGGAGGGAGGAATCGTTCAGATTCAGTCAGCACTGGAACGAAATCTCCCAGAGATTCATTTCAACTTTGGGGCACGTCATGCTTGTTTAGAGAGGCTGACGTGCCCCCCATAGACTTAAAAAATCAGAAACCAGGTATCTGCACTTAGCACCTTCTCATGAAAGCGGTTTGCACCGCCTTGCACTGGACCGGCTCGCTTGCCAGCCCTGTAGCTTTCGATTCCCTTTTTGGCCTGGACGCTGTCCTTACCCGGGACCTTCAGGAGGTGATCAAGTCCTGACCCTGAGCGGCCATGTCCGCTTCAGCCCTGTGTCTACGCAGACCCACGGAGCCAGCCCGTTTCTCTTCCCCGGAAACTTTCTGAACACCTGTCTACCCGGGTATCTGCGACCTGCCACAGCAGCCCTTGCATCTAGTTTGCCAAGAAACAGATTTCAAACACGTAAAATGCCGAATGAGCACGGCTCCTTTCTTTTCTCCTACACCTCTTGGGGTCCGGGACCCCACATTCTTCCAGCACAACAAGCAGGTGACAACTTGTTGCCCCCTCAGGGGAGCTCCGTTTGGAATGAAAGCAAGTCCTGGGCGCACTGTACCTTGTGCCTGCACCACCCGGCAGACCCCTCAGAAGAAAACACCTGCGCTTCCCAGTTCTCTTTCAGCCTTCCCTCGGGGGGGAGGGGGTTGCCCCTCTGTGAGGACACAGAAGGACACAATACATGTGTAACCCCCGGCTCGGAGGAGAGACACAGAGGGAGGTGAGGGAGGCAAAGCACAGACACAGGCACACAGGGGAAGCATCACAGAGGGCCCGCCCGTCGAAGCCCTTGGCTGTTACCTTGGCCGAGCGGTGGTCGCGCCCCCAGCGTCCTGCTGCCTGGACGGATGAGCTTTAGTTTTTATTCATGTTACTGTTGCGCAGGGACTGATCTGGCCGCACCGGTTTGGCTGAGCTGGGCTGTTTTTTTTTGTTTTTGGTTTTTTTTGTTTTTTTTTTTTGGTCGAGTTATTTAACTGCTGGTGAGACGCGCTTTCTGCAGCGGTCCCCGGGCTGCTTGCAAGGCGGCGGCGGCCACCGCTGCGGCGCCGCGGGTGGCTTCGGCGGGAGTCCCCGCGGCCGCTGCTGCTCGTCGCCGCTCGGGACGCGCTCCGGGGCCTCCTCCGCGCGGCGGGCTGCGGGCACGGGACGGGGGCGGCCGCCTGTCCGCCGCTCGGTCCCTCTGCACGTCCGTCCGCCTGTCCCGGCTCAGCGCGGGCTTCTGGCTCGCCTGCGCTCTGCGGTCGCAGCTGCCACTGTCGCTGTCAGTCCGTGCGTGCGTCGGTCTGCGGGTCCCTCCTCGGCGCTCGGTGCCGCTAGCCCAGCGGGGTCCCTTCGGCCGTCTTCTGCGCCCGCATCGCTGTCCCTGCGCCACGCGGCCGCTCTCCTCGGACAGAGGGGGCGCGTGGGGTGCAGGAGGCGCGTGGGGTGCAGGGAGCAGGCGAGGGCGCGCTCCCCTCCCTCTGTCTCTGTCTCTCTCTCCTTCTCCCTCCCTCCCTCTTTCTCTCTCTCTCCCACTCCCCCCCCCCACCCCGCCTCTCCCACTCCGCGCTCCGGCTTCTCTGTCTCGAGCTGTCTAGCTGCTCCGGCCGGTCGGAGGGTCAGTCACTCCGCCAGGTGCCACCCGGAGCCGCCCGCCCTCCCCCTGTGCTCCCACGCGGCCGGCCCGGCTCGGGGGCGGCGCCCCTCCGCGTGCAGTCCCCGCCCCGGCTGGAGGCCACGCGCGCGCGGCAGCGGCTCGGGCTGCAGATTGCGGCCCCCTGCCCCGCCCCTCCCCGGCCGAGTCGGGGCGCGGTGTGTGTGTGTGGGGGGGGGCATGCACGCTCCCGGCCGCCGCCCCCGAGCCCCAGGGCCGGGGGACACAAAGCGCCCGAGCCACGCGCGGCGGCGGCGCGAGCATCCCCGAGCCGGTCCCCCACCCCAGCCCGGGCGGACACCGGGCCCCGCTGCGCTCGGCGCCCCTGCTCGGGGCTCACTCCCCGGGCCACCTCTGCAGAGAACGCCCCCCCGGAGCACCTCGCTGCTCCCCGATGGGTCCGAGACGGGCGGCGCCGAGCGGGACCCGCACCGCTGCCCCGCTGCGCGCGGGGTCGGGGTCGCGGACACGGGGGCCGGGCCGGGGGCAGGGCGCAGAGCCGACACCGAGACGTGCGGTCGCTGCGGCTCCCGCTCCTTGTGGAGACGCTGGATGCACTGTCTGTCCTTCCCTTCTCCCCATTGTCTCAGGGCACACACGATGGTGGGGGTGCGATTTCCGGGGTACGCCCACCCCCCACCCCCCAGTGCACACACAGCCTCCTGCTCCAGCGCAGCGGGTCACTGGCCGAGACGCCGCTCGGCTTCCCGCCCCCGGCCGGGAGCCCGGCATGTGCTCCTGGGCCCGGCTGCCAGGTGGCTGCTCCCGCGAAGCAGAACCGCCCGCGGGCACGCCCGCCGCCGCCGCCAGCCCGCGCGGCCGCCCGGCCATCCGCTCTCTGAAATTCCAACGCGGAGTAACTGTGGGTCTGGCGCGGGCAACGCCCCAGCCCGCCCTAAATTAGGAGAAAATCTACTTCCTCCGGCTGCAGTGAGGAACCCCACGAACACACCACAACGGCCGAGCATGAACGGACCACGGAAAATTCCACACCCGCGTAGCCCTTTACTGACACCCATGTCTAGTGACAGACGCAGAACCAGAGTTATAAGGGGTGCGCCTTTCACTTTCTGCAGAAATGTAATTTCAACAGCTGTAGCCACGTTCAGCTATGCTAAGATACCGACTCTAAGTATCGAACATGATCTGTGTACTTCCAGAAAATTCTATGGGAAAGAAAACAGAATAAGGGTACACTGGCCCTTGATGAATAGATGATTGCTGTGTTTTCCAAATATTAGAAGGGTCTCCCTTGGGGACCCGCTATTGCTAGAATAAGGATGAATCTGCTGTATGGGGTTTCCGTAAACGAAATCCAAGGAATCCGAAACACTTCTGGTGATCCATTCCTGCTCAGTCCTCTCCAAAAGTGCTTTGACAGGCAGTTCCCCCTTCCTTCCAGCCATATGGAATTCAAGGGAAAATTAATAAAAAGTAATTCCGATTCCCTTTCCCTTCCTTTATCTCAAGCTACGTCCTAAAAAAAAACAAAAAAACAAACAAAAAAAAACCTACTTTTCTTTGGGGAAAATCGTTGTGCTCACACCAGCGGGACTGCACAGGAAGAGGCTGGTGGATTTGACCTTCCCTCCAGACAGGACTACACATCAGCATCTCTTGAATGGACGGATGGGTCATCTACCAACGGGGAAACCTTTAACAGTCTGCGCTTAACACAAAATCTTCCTAGAATTCATCAGATTTTACTCTGAGAATTCACTAAAAAAATTGAACTCAATGCTATAAACTGGATTAGAAATTATAGCCGTTGGATGGGGGTGGGGGAGCAGAACTCAATCAGTACTCTTAGTATAAACTCCAGAGATTATGTAAAAAAACAAAAACAAAAAACAAAAAAACAAAAAGACAAAATGTTTCCATATGTTAATAGTGCATGACCAAACTTGATGACAAAATTTATTACTATTTCTCATGGATTTTAACCTTGGTTTAAAAAAGAAAGCATCCCAAATTGAAAAACACGGATTTGCATCCACAAATTTTTTCTACCTTTTCTCATAGTATTTTGCCAGCAAATTAGGAACGAGAGAAGGCTCCAGTTTATTTGAGGCCATGGAGATAATTAACATTTAGCTATCCAATTTTAAGTTTTGTGTCCCAGTGTGGGAGTGAGATTTGACTTCAGGGACTGGTAGGCAGGCAGGGAGCAACAAAGGATTCTTCTAGGCCTGCAGGCAATGTTTGTATTTCCTTAAATAACTTGAAACAGTTACGGTTCCTTAAGGTCGTCAACCGGTCATGTGTGAACCACCACTGAACTCAGTGGAACTGTTGTCTATGTTTCTGGACCTCTAGGGGAACAGGCCCGCCATGCCAGCTGCAGAAGGGCCGATGCCGGAAAAGCGTCCTCGCCTTAGCGGCAGGGAAGTGGAGGTAGGGTGGGGAAGAGGCAGGGGTGCTGGAGTTCTCTTGGTCTGGGTGCTTTTGAATGTCTTTCATGCCATATTTGAAAGGCAAGAGTGAGGTGCAGCCAGGTAGCCCCAGCCTGGGGAGTTGGGCTCACGTAGGCACTGGCAAACATCGAAGATTATCTCGACAAGCTCCTTTAAACACATTTCCCCTAAGACACCAAATTAGTGCCCTTTAATGAAGCTTCCAAATTGGATTTTCAAAGTAAGGCAAATTGCTGAAATCACCCAGCTACCTTTATAAGCACCTTTTCAGCTGAACCGAGAAGTCAAGTTTCCATGCCATTGAACTTGCATCATCCATCACCAAGCAGGCTGCGAGGGACCCCCCTCTAGGGCCTTCTCCCCACCACAGTAACGGCCCACAGGTCCCCTGGAGAGACTTCTCATGCGCCCTGCTCCCAAAACAAGCAATCTTGGTTTTAGTCAATACTGGTCTTGGGTTTGAAGCCCTAGAAACGGGCACAGTACGGAAAGGCCGGGGAACAGAAACGGGAAACGAGAAACAGCGTTTCAACCAGAAAAGTTGCGTCCCGCATTCTTACTTTGTGCTGAGCCAAAAGAACTCTAAAAACACATTGCAGAACATCAACAAGGAATGTTACATCACGTCTGCATCTGAGCATGGAGAAATGTCACGATCACAAACAGGGAGGACTGGGGAGACAAGAAACCAAATGTTCTGATGGCACGGATCCCTTGACAGGCAGCCATGCTTCCTGCAGTCTGCTGGGAGCCGCGTAAGAGATCCATGTCCACGAGCCCTCCGTGTGGGCTCCCAGGCAGCCCCCAGTGAGCACGGGCCTGCACACGCACACGCACACGCACACAGCGGCGCTTTGCTGAGGATGCACACCAAGACGTTTTCTCGAAAACCAACGTGCGTAGTGTTCTCGCCGCCAGGCATCTAAATCAGAGGGGGGACAATGAGGAGAAAGGGGGGAACGACTAAAGAGAGGCCTAGGACATCTGTCACTGAACGACCTGAGCATCGGAAGACAAGACCGGCGGCTGACTACATGGTGTATTTCTTTCCCGCACCCATTGCAATAGACATGCCAGCATGCAGACGCCTCCTCAGGATTGGGGGGTTTGTCCCCCCGCACCCACGTGCTGCCCTGACGGGCCCGTGGCGTGGGCACAGCTGGGGCGTGCGTGGCAGGCACAGAGCACGGGGACACAGGAAGTGACTGCAGCGCAGTGTCCGCAGGCCCTCTCCCCCTGGCCTGGGTTAGCGGGCCCCTCCAAGCCCTGACACGGCCCAGGTATTCTCAGCTCCCCAGGGAGCCCACAGGAGCTGCGTTGCACTGTTAACAACTGATCCCAGCAGAGAAAGCAGAAAGGAAGTGGAAGCATCAGGAGCACATATGGGGAGCAGAGGGGTAAATGTTACCCCCAAATGCAGGGGGTGAAGCAGAGCGTAACCTAACACCCGCCAAGGCGCCGGGCGTGACCCAGCTTCCAATTCCCCACTTCCGTCCCTGAGAGACAGCATTTCCCCTCGTAATGGACACTGCTCTCTTCTTCACACAAAGGAAGACAGAGGTGACCACGTTATTCAGAACTTGGAATAAAATATTGGCTTCTCAACAATGAGACAGCGAAAGGGCTGTGAGTTAGGGGCGCGAATACCACGGCTGCAGGCCGTCTCTAATGAAACAGAGGACGTTTGCGTTTTCAAACTCTTCTTCCTAACTGAAAGTGGAGTGTGTGTGTGTATCGTCAAAAGGTAAAACATATTCACAGTGTTAATATTTCAAAAGGGAATGAAGATCTTACCGGACACGCAGTTGTGGGTCAGTACCTGGCATCTGAAAAAGAAGAATATACAGATTTGTCCTTCTGCGTGATTGTATGGACCACTTGCTCTGCAAAGCTCCTCCATAAAAAGTTGTTTCTTTTGAAAATAAATGTACATTTGCAAAATCTATAGCAACTCATTGGTTAAAAAAAAGGGGGGGTAGATCAAAATTAAAAAGAAACAAAATGAAAATCTCCCAAAATATCACCACCCAAACAGTCATCGCTTTTGTACTTGGCCAGTCTCTGTGCATATATATCCATAAATATGCAGCTATATTTTGCATACATGGATTGCAAAATCCATGGTACTTTTATAATCTGCTCTCTACTTTCTACTTTAGAATAAGTCATTGGGTTTTTTCCCCATGACATTGACTATATAATATATTAACGACAGCGTAGTAGCCAATTAAATATAAAATGTGTGCATCACGCCTAAGTGAAAGCTATTGATGGGCGTGGCTTCTTAACTGGAGGATTATCTCTTTGGGGCAAATTCTTAAAATGTGAATTGCTCTTCAAAAGTATCTTACATTTTGTCATCATACTAGATTTTTTATGAGGGGTTGTATCAGTGTCTGAATATCGTTTATTTTGATTACTAATCTTTTGCCTTCCTGGTATAAATTACATAGATGAAAAAATATACCATAGAAACATATAAAACGTTTTTCTGGGTATATTTGTAATTGAATTGTGTTAAATAAAGGCAAAACCTTTTATTATCAAAAGAGAATTAAGTAAAAACCATGTGTTAACTACTGGTATTTTTGCTTTAGACTTTTCCCTTAACACAGACACCACATTTTTTCCCTATAAAAAAGGTAAATATTTGAGGAAGACGAATGAACTCTTTTAGGGCCAGAAGTTATACTTTAGTAAACTGTGTCTTTCACTCCAGAAATAAAGCAGATGCCTAGGAACCAGGGACAAGCCTCTAGAGCATCGTTTTTTAACCTCTTTGCGGATCGTCCGAACCACGTCGACCACACAGAGCCAAGGTCTCTGACTTGACCTACATCAGCACCTACCGATCCTTCAGCTCCTAGGACGAGGGTACAGACAGACACTCGGGATTCTATTAAACAACAGGAAGCCTCAGCGGGAGACAAAGCACCAGAGGAGAGTTATCTGCCTAGCAGTCCCCAGTTACTTTCTTGTGACTCCATGTCCCTGCAATCCCAGACTCGTCACATCCAGATGGGACAGCCCAGGCCACCGCCTCCTTGCCCTCAGGCAGGGCCCTGTGACAAGTCCTCGCCAACGATGTGTTCGTGGAACTGACCCTGTACACGCCACCGTGAAAAGCCTCAGCGCCATTCGTTATGCTCCCCTGACCCCCACAGGGCCACACGGGTGAGGTCAGACGTGCAGACAGCCTCGCTCCGTGGGGGTCAGCCTCCATCCGCGTGCGTCCCCAGGGACTGCGGGAAGCAGATTTTAGCACTGACCCATGTCGGACATATAAACTAAGCAAGAACAAATAAACAACAAATACTGTTCTGACCAACTGAATTTCGGGATAGTTTGTTCCCACAGCGCAACCTAGATTCCCTGACTGACGAGCGTGCTGCAAACAGCGTGTGACAGGGTCACAGGCAGAGCAGTCCACGCGGTCCAGGCCTGGGACGCCGGAGACCGGAGCTGGGGTCCTGTCCTGACTCAGCCTCCCGACAGCGAGGAGGCTCCAGGACGTTATTTCTACCTTAACGCTGCAGTGACGCTTATGTTTGAAATTTCTAAAACATCACATTATTCTAATTCCTGATGTCTTATATTAAGGCTTGTCTTCTAACCAAGAACTCCTTCTCCTTTGTTTGTTTAATTTAGGTTTATTGAGGTATAATTGACAAATAGAATTGTCAGATGCGGGAAGTATGCAGAGAGGTGACTTGATACACGTGTGCGTTGTGGGAGGGTTCCCACCATCCAGGTAACATCCACCACCATCTCGTGTGTGTGTGTGTGTGTGTGTGTGTGTGTGTGCGTGTGTGTGTGGTTGGGGGGAAGGGCAGATTTCTTTTTCTTAATAATTATTCTGGCTACATTTTTTAAAAACTTTTTGTCCTTCATTTGAATTCCAGAAATCATCTAGAAATTGTCATGAAATATTTTACTGTAATTTCTATTGCCGTCGCATTGAATGTATGGACCGATGAGAGGAGAACTGGCACTTCCCTTCCTCCTCTAAGTGCTACAGTTGTGATCGCTTCTATTTCTCCGCTGGCTTTTTGATGTCCCTCAGTGTGCAGCCATGTATTTTCTCGGCATGGCCTCATTAATTTCCAAAGTTGTTCAAATAGCCATCTCTCCCTATTTTTAATTAATATTGCCAGCATATTTTTGGATTAGTTCTTCCAAAAAACCAGCTTTAAAAAATATTTACAGATTCTACTTCTTGAAGTTCTACATTTGTATTTCTAATATTTGGGGGTTGGTTCAGTTATTATCATTTTATCACTTCATAAGGAGAAGCTTAGCTCATTAAATTTAAATATTACTTAATTTCCTATTACATACACGTAAGAATATATTTTCTTTCATCTTAGTACATTTTACCTGCATAATGTTAAGTTTTACTACTAGTATTTTTATCATGTGATGCTATGAGGACTGTCCGGAAAGTATCCAGCCACATACTATGAAAAAGAGAGGTATTTCCTGCTGGATTTTTTCCAGACAGCCCTTGTATATTGTAATTCCCATTACAAATAATTTTTATCCCATAGAATATTTAATGGAGTGTTCCCTTTCTCATTTGAGCTTGTAAAGGCACTATGTTTCAGTTAGTGGCCACATTTTTCTATTGAGTTTTAATTTTATTTCCTTTTAGTGAGTGACTTTGAATTTGCAGAGCTCTCCTTTAGGATTTGGGATATGAATACTTTTGGTTTATCGCTCAGGTGGACTTGAAAACAGTGCATGGTCTCTGCTTGGTACAGGGCTCCATGTAGATCTGCTAGTTCAGATCTTGTAGAACTAAATTGCTTTTATTGTTTTAAATGTCAAAAAAATTAAATAAAAATGTTACTACCTTTTCTCTACTTGATCCATCTGCTTCTGAGAGAATGGTGTTAACATGTTTGATTATTCTTATGGATTTGTTAATTATTTTTAATCACTTTATGCTTTATGCATTTTGCTATGTTTTGTTAGACACATGCAAATTTACATATAGTGTATCTTCTTGATAGACTGTTCTTTTTTCAATAATTAAGCATGCTTTGTGTGGCTACCAATGATATTTTACATTAAATTCTATTTTGTCTGTCATTAATATAGATACTAAAACTTTTTGCTACAATGTGCTAATACATATTGCATTTATTTTAAAATTTCTGTGTGTATTTTCTGTATTGGAATCATGGTTTATTTAAAACCATAGAACTGCATGTCTTTTTAAAAGTGAAATCTCAGGGCTTGTTTTATAGTTTGTTTTCATTTATCTTACCAGGGTATTTATACATTTCTTTTTTATCATTTTGTAATCTGAAGGCTTTTTAAAAAAATTCTGGGTTCTGGAATATTTCCCAGATTGATTATTGCCTTATTTTTTTATTCGCCCTTTTTTTGGGACTCATATTAAATATGAGCAATAGCTTTTTTAGCTACACAATTTTCTTATCTCAGATTTCTATATGATTCCCTCACATCTAACTTTGCCATTTTTCTTTACAATCTATTTAGTGTTCTTTTTAAACCATCCACTGATTTTTAAACATCATATATATGTGTAAATATATATATATATATATATATATATATATATATATGTACTCTAATTTCTAATTTGTTCAGCTCAACACTGTATTACATGTCCCTAGATTAAATTAATCTGCACTTTGTCTTTCTTGAATTGTCTTTATCTATTTCAGGTAATAGGGGAGTAGTTAGAATCACACAGTGACTTCCCATGATTCTCTATCGCCTAGATAAGTATAACTACAAAGAAGAATTATCTCTATCTTCAAAATCTGAGTTTGATGGCTTGATAAAGGTTAGAATTTAAGGATACATTTTGATGTCAACTATGCTTTCTGGCATATTCTGCTTTTCTCATTCTTGTACTGACATTTTTAACTTTGTATTTCCCCAAGAAAAATTTCCCCTTTCTTCACATTTTCAGGTTATTGCTGTGTAGCTGTATATTGTATTCTTCCACACATTAAAATTAATCTGCTGCTGCTGCTGTAGTCATGTACCATTTATTTCTTTCCTCACACAGCTTGACGAAAAAGGTGGGAGGCGATGAATAGGTATGTCAGTGTCCAACGAGGGAAACCAAGTGTGGTCATACGAACAGTCGTGTGACTTAATGGTCCCCAAGTTCCCTACGAACAGCCATGTGAGCTAATGGTCACCAAGTTCCCTACGAACAGCCGTGTGACTTAATGGTCCCCAAGTTCCCTCTATTTTAGAGCGCCACCTGCTTTGGGAATGAAATCCTTTTGGAGCTGCTTCTTACTTTCTCACTAATGGGCTGAATTACTTCCTCAGTCTCATTCCCTCTTGCACCTCGTATGATTCCTTTTCCGTGATTCCTGGTGAACGACTGACATCCGCTTTGTAATTTCCCTTGCGGTTTTGTCGTTTCTACGAACTCAGGCCAGAAGGAAGAGGCCTCGGCAGGCACCTAGAATGTCCCAGCAAAATGGACCGCATATCTCTTTTCTCAAGGTTTTTATTAACAAGGAGCAAGTTCATTAATCACTCTTTCCCCCAAAGATCTATAACACAATAACCTGGCTTTACACCACTTCTTTGATAATCTACCCTTGGCAAACAATATTTGCTTGGTTGATCTATGGGAGTGGTCCCCAACCTTCTTTCACATGTGCATCCCTTTGAAACCTGTTTCTATAAATTGCTCCCCTTGTTTTAAAACAGCTATTTTTAAATACTGACACTTTTGTTCAGTGCCTGTCTTAATGTAAAATAGTGGAAATGAGGTAATAAGTTAGGAAAGAGAAATTACTACACTAAAAGTACAAACCACAGATTTAATTTTACAATATCCATAACAGTTAAATATTGGTAATAATGATCAAGTATGTAAACATTAAATTAAAAAACTACTTGAAAAGAATCATAACTAAAGACAACACACTTACTTTTACTCAGTGAATAACTAAACTGATGAGTCTGGCTTCAGATGAATTTGTATGTTTGGGGAAGTTCCAGAAATCTCGCAACTGGATTATTCTAAAACTGCATAATGATTGGCAGAAGAGCGGTGAGGGGGAGGGTTCACAGCCACACCCTCACCTGTCACCATTCGCTCGCGTGACCGAATTGTGAAGTGTCTCCGTGAACAGTGATTCACACTTCACATTTCTTGTTCCATAACCAACGTTTTGCATTTTTTTACTTTACTTGTTTGTCATTACTGATGATTTTTCTTGTAGCCTTGATCGATTCAGCATGTACCCCCGGGGGGACAAGCACCACTACTTGGGAACCAGTGATCTTTCGTTGCCTGGATAAAGGCAAAACTTACTATATACAGAAATAAATGTATATTCACATATATACTTATGTACACATATATACACATTTATAATAGCATGTGTAACATATGATGGCTGATGCATTGTGCCTCCACTGTAATGTTTTTTACATGAGATGGACCTGGACAGAGCCGGCTGTGTGGTCACACGCTGCCCCCTCCATCATGCCTGACCTGGCATACACAGGTGCTTACATGTTCCACCCAGAGCTCATCGACACGGAAGGGCGTTCACATGTTGGGTACAAACAGCGTGCTGCTACTGAATTCTTAACAGCAAAAAAAAATATCTCCAAAGGCGGGGCACAGAGAAACGCAGGCTGTTTCTGGTGATCAGTGCGTGGGGACAGTAAGACGCTGGGTGAGGCGGTTCAAAGATGCAAAACTGGGGCCCGCAGATTTGAGAGACACTATGACTGCAGGTGATCAGCTGCATCGAGACTGTGGAAGTGCATGACAGTGCGTGGTGACTTTGTAGGAAATACGCAGCTTGGAAAAGAAATGACGTAGGTCTGTTTCTTCTGTACTTATGAAAAGATCTTTTCTTGTTATTTTTCCATTTAAATGAAGGCAAAAATTCATCAGCCCCCCTCATAGTATCTATTCTAATATATTATAGCACATATTATATATAATATCTAGGAAAAGTTTTAGGAGAGTTCTTTGATGTAGCTGTATAGCCTCACATATAATCTTCAAAAAGTTTTTAGCTGAGTTATTCTTCTTAAAAACAAGCATTTATGTTTACATACATATATATATTGTGCAACATAAACATGGTATAACATATACAATACATGCTGTATATAGTATGTGCTATGTAGTGTATATCATGTGTTATAAATTATGTATGTTCATTATATGCACACATATATACACGTGTATTCACACATCAGTGAATGTCTTAAAAAGTATGTAAACATAACGTAGTATGACATTATATGTAACTACCACACATGTACATGCACATGCCTATATACATTAACATTTTCAGCAAGTTTCTTTGATGGCTGTGTAGTTTATCTTACGAAGCTGATTTTCAAAGTAGTGTTGCAAACTTATTTCTTCTATAGTCCTAAATCCACCCAGACACAAAATATATTTTAATGAAAAGCTACTTTATCCAGGATTTTTAAAAATAATTTAGATATTATCCTTTTCAGTTCTAGAGTTTTCATTTTATTCTTTTACAGTTTCTGTTTCTTTATCAAGGATTTCTATCAGTTTATTTATTACAATGGTATTTTCCTTGAGCTCATTTAGCTTGGTTATGCTAGCTGCTTTAAAGTTATTTACTAATTCCAAATCAGGGTTCTTTTGGAGGTCGGCCTTTAATGACTTTCTGGTTTTTCTCTTGAGAATGAGTAATGTTTTCCTGCACCTTTGTATAGCAATCAATTTTGGATGGTATCAAGGATCATGTGAATATTACATTGTGGAGATTCTGTGTTCTTTTATGGTCCAATGAAGAGTCTTGATATTTTGCTTTAGCAGGTTTGGGCTCAAATTGCACACAGCATAAAGTCAGCAGCTAAAATCTTAGGTCATCTCTTTGTCTTCCTAACTAATCTTCTTGCAGTCTGCTTCATGCATTTGTGGTTCAGGGGTCAGCTAGTAATTTCAAGAGTTTATAGATAGAATTGGGGGAGCCTTCTCTCTGGATCTGTCCTTTTCAGAAATCTTTGCTTGCTTTCCAGTGGTCCCTCCAATTATTATATATATATATATATATATATATATATATATATATATATATATATATTTCCTTTTTAAATCATAGTTTTAGTTGCCATATAGAGCTGACTTTTCATTGCCCTTAGAATGCCAGCCATAAAAAATGTTTAACTGAAGGCATGCTAGTCCTTTAATTAAAGAATCAATTACTTTCCAAAATCTGCAGTCTTTTATTCCCCAGAGTTCATTGTTGTCATCTCAGAAAGATTTTGTCTGTTAGGGTCGTACTCAGCCATACAGGAAGTAGGTCTCAACATTGAGTCCCATGACGGAAGAAAGAGGAAAACTGGAAGACCACAAAGAACATTCTATTTATAATACTTTGAATCTGAGGATGAGGAAGAGACACCATGCACAGGTTCTCTTCCTCAGGTCTCCTTGTCAAGAACGACGTCTCCTGACCGTGTCTAGATGGAAGGGAGCCCAGGCGTTCACACAGGTCCCTTTCCACCACCTGCAGACGAGGAAGATGGGGAAGAGGAAGCCGAAACTGGTGTTAAGTAGGCTGAGCTGCATTATCTGCCACTGTCTCCACTTTGGCTTCTAAACTTATTGCACACTTCATCTTCCTCGTGAAAGGTGAAGGCTGGATATTTCTCTCTGAAACACAGCCTATTTGTTTCAACCACTCTCGCTTCGATAGATTTTAGAAAATATGGTTTATCAGGAGTAGACGTAAAGCGTCTTGTCTCAGCAGCTGTCGGTCTTAGACGATAGGAGACACGTAAATCCTCTCACTGCGTAGATAAACAGAGGAACTATTTCTCGGGGCTTTTTGAAGTGTTTTGTACATCCTCCTGCTGGGTGTATTCACCAATACAGGGTGGATAAAAGCCAAGCTGGTCTCTCTGATTAAGACAAAAAATGTTCCAGAATGTTTCTTTTTGATCGGTAGTTATTAATGATAGTGCAAGATCCTGGAATATTGTAAGCAGTTATGAAGTGCGTCTCAATTTGTTACTAATATCATTTAAATAATAAGTTTTGCCAATTACTTTAAACATAAATTAAATTCAGTGTTATTTTTTAAAAAAAACAATGTCATTCAAACTTGTTGCATTCTAATGAGCTTACTTGAGTAGAAAGTCAGAGGTAAATGTAAATATTTTTAAATTTCACTTGGGCAGGTCCTACAGATAGGAAAAAATTTCTGGCATGTGTTTCAGAATAACCTGTCTTGCTCACCAGCGAACATAAGAAGACACTCACGTAAACAGGGCATCGTTACGTAAAACGAGGTCAGGACCGAGATGCTCTGAGATGATGGAAGACGCCGGCACCGATGGAAGCGGGAACATAACTGGATAAACATGAAACAAACAACAAGACGGCCTACGTCCTACGATGTCCCGCATGGCACTTAGCCATGCCGGGAGAAAGGTCACGACGGGAAGAAAGGAATGAGAACGTACAGCTTGTGCTGACTCTACAGGCCTCTCAGGGGAGGGAGAGGGCTGCTCTGAGTGGGAAAGACATGCACGCCTGCGGGGTGGTTACTGAGCCGGGCTAGAGGACATTCGGGGGGACGGAAGAGAGTGGGCACCACGACGAGGCCGTGGAGGGACTGGCTGCTCATCCAGATGAAGGCTGGTCCCTGGCGTCGACCAGAGAACGGCCACAAGAGGAAGATCCAGCAGTCAGGGGGGCCTCCAACACTTTTCTACTGTTCAAAGTCTCATCTGCCGAAAAGCGGTACCCTGCGTGTAAGCCCTTGATGTGACCCGGGAGCAATTTCACCCGTAAGAAGTGGGAAAAGCCCACGTTAGGCCCAGTTCTGTGCGGCGGAGGGAACCGACGGAGGTGACTGTAACAGACGTGGCAGGGGGTGCAGCGAGCACGGTCGTCTTTCACGTGTCTTTCTCTAGATTTCAAAGACAAAGACGTAAAAATCCAGAAGCAAACGGGGACGGTCGCCACGGCCCACATCTATGAAAGGGAAAAGGGGTAAAGAAGGTTGGACTCACCCACAGAATGGACAAGTCCGAATGGTTGCACCGACCCATCCACATTGGTAGAGATTACAGAAAGGCCTGCAATGGGGTCAAACGCTAAAGGCCCTCAGTTAAAGGTGAAACAGGGCGCGGGTAGAGGCCTGGGGAAAACGGCGGCCACGACGGGGGTTTTCGGAGCGGCGCGTCAGAGGGCGCGGGTGCCGCTGTCGGTGGCGCCCTGGCTGCGTAGTGCAGGCGGCCCGGATTGGCTTTCTCTGCAGTTTGTGCGTGTGTGTCAGGTGTCACTGCAATAATATTCACAAGTAATTGTTCTTGCTCTCATGGTCGCTGCCTCGCAGATTGCGAGGACCTGACCGTTCTGGAGGTTTGCGCTCTCCTACACTCTGCGAAGTGCCTTTCCATAACCGCGCCTCAGCAGAAAGGGCTAAACGGAGGGCCACACTGCTTGTGGGCAAAAGACAGACAAAAGGAAACGATCTCGTACCACTCACGTTCAATGCGGGGCTCAAAGCGTTGCATGGAGGCCTTTGCACTTCCTGTGGAACATCCCTCCGTGTTGGCCTTAGCAACGCCACCGTGTTTCCTGCGTAATTCTGAAATCCAGCGCTCCCCATGACGTGACTGCAAAGACAGGACCGTCGTTCCCCCGACTGGGTCAGGCCCAGTACAGTACTGGCAAAATTGAGTTGTCTTCTTGTGGAGGCTTCTTTCTTTCCTTCGTCATTACGTACAAGTTCCAGTTTTTGTTTTTATACAGCATTCAGGCACAATTATCTGTCAGTGAGTAAGTAGACCACCGAGTATGATGTTTATCAAAGGACCAAAAAGTTGATTGGTGGAAAAACATATTTTTCATTGTATTTTGACTTGTAAAAATAAAGCCATTGATAGATACAAAAGAATGGATGAAATAAGTATGAGATTTTAAAGCAAAATAATCCTACAGCTCTAAATCTAACTTTGCATTAGCTAGAATGTTCTCTAGAATATTACCGGCATTGTTGAAATCTCCCCATGACTTCCAAAGTCGTCACATGTCAGTCCTACCTTGGTTTTTGTGTCATCATTCTCTTTTTTGAATGGCTTCATCCCCTATGTGTACGCATGTCAAATCAATATATCGCTCAGATTTGCTTCTGAGTTTTATGCAGACACAAAAATCCATACATAGTGGATGTAGTTTCTTGAACACGCTCTTTTGAACTCAGTGTTATATTTATAAGATTTGTCTGTGTTTCTCTATACGTGCCTATAGCTCCTTCCTTCTCACTGGTATAGAATATTCTATTATGCAATTAACCATTTTTCCATAATTAGATATTTTCATTATTTCTGGTTTTCAGCTATTTTTGGCAATGATGCTATGACTAATGGTATACTCATATATTTCACTGCACTAATTGTGCAGGAGTTTCTCAAGGATACAGCCTCAGAGTTAATTTATCAGATTACAGAATATATTCATGTTTAACTTTTGAAGATTAAGTCTACTATACAGCCAAAAGTAGAAATATTTTATCTTTTAATAAATACTTTATGTACTTCCATTGATTACTGAATGATCACATTTATTTAAATATTTGACTCTCAAATCCAGATATCATGCTATAAATTTTTAAAGTGTTTTATTTTAAATGCTTAATACCGGTGATGTTCCATAGAAACTCATAAATATTTTTAAATATCTGATTTTGTTCAGGGTAACAAGGCTCCACATGATATATCAAATTTATCTAAGTCAATAATAATGATCTCTTGGCCTTCTGTCAGATATTTTTTAAATCTCTCTGGCAGCCATGCAGGTGGGCATCACGTTACCCAGTTATGAACAGTAAGACGTAAAGGGAAGGTTGCTTGGGGAGCTTCTGAAAAGGCTTTTCCTTCTGGATAAACATAAAGAAGAAATAGTAAAGAGAGAAAAATATCCAGGCACAAGAACAGTGTCATTACTTGTAACAAACAAATGAACAAAGCAACAAACAAACACAAAAGAATCTACAAGCAAAAATGATTCAAAGAATTAGGGCAAAAGTGGTAAGTTGCACGATTCTTTAATTATCTTGCTCCATTAGTGTTTGTAAACGTTTCAGATGCACAACTTCAGCTCTGTATGGGACCCATGTGATCCAATCCAGGAATGATGAAATTTCAATACCAATTGTTGACTCGCATATTTTTATTTACAGAATATACTCGTATAATCCACAGCAACACCACTGACAATCTTTTCCTCTCAGCCCACTTCCATCTTTCTCAAACAGCTTCCTATTATTTCTTTCCTCTAATACTTTCCTCAGAATTTCTTTCTTCAGCCCTCCACTACCTTATTTCCCTCATTCTTCTACTCCCATATCCCCAAGTCTAAAGGCACTAGTGTGGTTTGGTCAGACGTGTCCTAGAATATAAGGAGGGGAATCTTTTTACATTTATTGAGACTTGTTTGTGGCCCAGAATATTGTCTGTCTTGGTCAATCTTCCCCGTAGACATGGAAAGAATGCGTATTTTGCCATTGTTGGGGGCACTGTTCTATAAATAGCAATAAGGTCAAGTGTGCTGGTACAAGTGTTCAAGTTTTTCATATTCTTACTGATTTTTCTATATACTTGTTCATTCAGTTATATTGAGAGTAAAGTATTAAAATTTTGCTCTGATTTTGGATTTATTTCTTTTTGCAGTTTTATCAGGTTTTGACTCATGTATTACAATGCTGTTTGTAGGCATGTAAATGTGTGAAGTTATTATGTACTTTTGGTGAACTGACTCCTTCACTATCATGGAATTACATTATTTATCCCCTAATTGTTTTTTTTGTTTTTACTCTGAATCTATTTGGTATGAATTTAATATAGTTATTACAGGTTTTTAAGTTAGTGCTAGCATAGTGGTATGTGTCTCACTGTATATAACTTTTCCTCTCTATTTTTTACTTAGTTGTGTCTTTGTATTTGAAATGCATTTGTTATAGGCAACATATGATAACCTGCTCTTTCATTCTATCTTCAAATTCTCTAGCTATTAAATGAGATACTTAGACCATTTACCTTTAATGTGGCTATTACTATGGTTATATTTAAGTCTATTACCTTACTATTTTTTCTATTAATCTTGTCTATTTTTTTCTTGCATCTCTACATTTTCTGCCTATTTTGTATTAACTGAATATATTCATAATACCATTTTTTCTCTTTTATGGACTTATTACCAAAACTTTAAAAAAATGTAGGTGATTGCTATAATGTGTATAGTACATACCTTTAGAATTATCAGTCTACCTGTAAGTGATATTATATCCCTTCATGTCTAAAGGAAGAAACTTACAAGATTGCCCTTCCTTTTTATGATTTCCATTTTTAATTTTGCATTTTTATCAAGTATTTAAATATGTAAGCACGTAGTTCACCAGCTAGATAGAAGTCTACGTAAATACTTTTCACAACATCATTTACAATAGTGAAAAGTAAGAGAAAATTTTTATTTCTAATACTTTGCCAATGTGAATATTATGTAGAGAGGTATTGATCATAATAAGATATAACAATATAAATTGACACGTGAAGGTAAACATACACATGAATAGATACAAGCATATTAACTGTTAATATGTATATATGATTATTTTTTGCAGTTTTTTGTAAAAAAATTGCAGACAGTCAAACAGGATGGCATCCACATAATTTCATGTGTGCAATAAGTGTAAATTCATAGGAAAATAAGTTGCAGGAGAATACGATGTGATGCCAACTTTAATGAAAGGAAAGGTAAAAGAAATACCTTATGAAAAACATGTATAAAAATGACTAAAAATTAAAAGGCATAAAGATTAAAGGATAAATTTCTTCTTCTAACAGCAAATTCTTATAGACCAGCTCTCTTGCTAAGGACAACTACTATCATTGTTATTCTTTAAATTATTCTGGCGTTTTATTCATTGCAACAAAAGTTTTTAAAAACCTGAGTATTTACCAGGTGGGTCCAACCTTTCGACGGCCCTGGGCCACACTGGAAGAAGAAGAACCATCTTGGACCACATATAAAATACACGGACACTAACGATCGCTGATGAGCTAAAAAACGATCGAAATAAAAAAGGTCACAAAAAGATCTTGCAATGCTTTAAGAAAGTTTACACATTTGTGTTGGGCCACGTTCCAAGTCGTCCTGGGCCACATGCGGACCAAGGGCCGCAGATTGGACAAGCTTGGTTTAAGCTAAAAGGCCAACCCCAAAGAAAAAGCACCCACGTCCAACTCCAATGACAAGTGTCCCTATAAGAGAAAAGCAGAGGAAAACACAGGCAGAAGAGGGAAAGGCAAACTAAAGATGGAGGGAGGGACTGGAGTGATATGAGCCAAGACGTGCCAGTCCCCACCGGGAGTGGAAGGAGAGACAGCGCCTCCCTTCCCCAAGTGCCTCTGGAGGGAGGAAGGCCCGGCTCACACTGTGACGTGGGCCCAATCGTGCTGATTGCAGACTTCCTACCTTCTGAACTGGGACAGAATATATTTCCGGCCTTTGGGGGTGGGGGGGGAGCTAAATATAAGGTGATGGGAAGAGAAGTCACATAAGGTGGTGAACTTATTACACAACACGTTGACAATGCACTGTAGGATTGTACGCCTGAAACCTGTGTAATCCTTGCTAACAGATGTCACCCCAATTAAGTCGAACAATAAAAATAAATTTTAAAAAATAATAAAGTCATCAAGTGTGTAATAGTGACAGAAGTCATAGGAGACCAATACCTTGGGAAATAGGTATAAATATTGGAAGAGAGAAGACTGAAATCCAAATGATTTTTATATAGAGACCTTCCCAATGCAATGAATATAATAGTTCATATGATGGCTAATTTTTAGAAAGCCAAAGTTATGCAAATTTCCCATATAAAAGTAATTACTTATTTTTTTAAAAACAACTTGTAATTTAATGACAATAGCAATAAAAATTAACTACAACAACTGAAACAACACCTTAAAATAAATTTACTACATATTGGATATTTATATCATTAAACCGACAAGATTTTTTGAGGAGAATTAGGAGCTGGGCGTGGGGTGTCGGCTCTTGCAGCCCGCTCCTGGGGTCCCCCCGCTGGAGGAGAAAGGCAGCATGGGTGGGAGTGCACATGCAGAGCTGGGATTGCTGGGCCCGCAGAGAGAGATGGCTCTCATTGTGGCCTGGGGGGGTCCCCTGGAGGACCATGCTGCAGCCACCTACGGTCCCCAGAGGATGGGATCCTAAAAGGGAGAAAGAGCCCCAGGAGCAACCCGAGGCTGGTCTGACATGGCCGAGGGTGGCAGGGCGATGTCCTTTGCGTACAGCTTTTAAATAAAGACTCCTTCCCTTGGCACCACGCCTCTGCCTGCAGAATTTGCACCTGGGCAGGGCAGCGGGACCTGATTTCTGTTCGGTAACAGAAATGGTGACTCTGCTGGGACCTTCGCTGCCTGTGACTGGTCAACCCCGAGAGTGGGACTGTGGGGTTTTCCAGTCTCTGGGGAACTTCTCTGCGCATCCACGCGAGGCGCCACCCACCTGAGCGAGCCTTGCAGGTAGGAAGGAAATGGCTCTGGGAAGGAGAAAGGGTCTTCAGAAGTGGCGAAAGAGGACCTGAGTTTGGGAGCCCTGAACTAGGGTCCAATTGCAGACTGGCTGAGTTTTGGGGGGCCATTGTCTGGGAACCCCTGTTTGCAAGATTGGTTGGCAGATTTGCTTGTGACACTGAATTGGAATAATGAAGGTGTGGTTTGAAGTTCGTTTGTGTTTCCAGTTTAAATGCCTCCTTGTGCTCCTATTCAGTCCTGTTTCTCCGAGTCAAAGGGGCTGTCCTGCGTTGGCTCCTGGAGGGAGCCCATTGGGTAGAATTTTAGTGGGCTAGGCTAAGTGCTACCTGCATCCCATGCCTAGGAGGGAATTGTTTCATTGTAATGAGGTGTGGCCTATGTATATTTTAGACTACAGGGAAAGAGGGCCCTTAAATGGTCTCTAAATTACTGTGCCAGCATGCGATCGGACCTATATTGCCAGCAGTTAGACAAGTGGAGGGAAGTCTGGTATTTTGTTTATGTTGTTACATAATAAGTTTTCCCAGGGACAGGGAACTGTTTGATGGTACAGAGAAGGGAAGTGGCCTCAAAAACCCTCTCTGTTAGTAGGACACAGGGAAAAGAAAAAAAAAAAACCAACCAAAAATGAGAAAATAAGTCTCATTAATGCCCTGAATGCAGGGGATGCCCGATTAGTGGCAGGAAAACCTCCCCAGTCACCACCCCACTGCTAGACAGCCCTGCAGAAGGGGGCAGAGAGCCAGTGGTCCCCCCCCCTGCTTGACCAGGGAAGGGTCTACCCCTGTCAAAGACCCAATTTTGCGAGGGAGCATTCCTATCCAGAGCAAGGCAGGCATCCTGTAAGTGCAGTCAATCAGGAAGGCCAGCCTGCTGGCTACCATTGGGCCTACACACCATTTTTCCCTTTCAGACTTACTGAAGGGGGTCGATTTGTTCGGGATCTTGGAGCTGTGAGCAGCGTTATTTGGGGCGTTTGTCCCCTATGTCCTGTGGTACCCAGCCCCTATACTCTGCTGACCATGGTGCCTGGGGATTGCAAATGCTCTTCAGACCTAGACTTGGAATTCCTGTCCAAGCTTCCAGCTGGTTCTCCCAGCTGCCAATCAGATGCAGAAAGGAGACAAGTTTGTGATGCCAGTCTGAGGGCTTCAATCAGAGCTGGATTGCCAAAGGCATCTGGGGAGTCTGTTGGAGCTGGCAGAGCCGGCTGGCAATGGCTACTTGGCATCTAGTGCCCAGCGCCCACCCCTGTACCTGGAAGGCTAAGTCCAGGAGGGATGATCCCAGGACTCTAAGACTGTGGCTCGGGGCAACTTTTCCCTGTGTTAGAAGGTGGTAGTGCTCACCTCTGTGCCTGGAAGGCTAAGTCCAGGAGGGACGACCCCAGGACGATAGGAATGTGGCTTGGGGTAGCTTTTCTCTGTGTTAGAAGGGGGCAGCAACCCTGGGGGAGCAGCCAGCTGCACACTCAGCTTGGCAGAAGGCCCTGAGCTTTCTAGTCCTCTTGGAGGATGTAAAATAGCAACAAATGAACCAACAAAACTAACTTATAGACACGTACACATAGACACAATGTGGTGGTCACCAGAGGGGAAGAAGGGGTGGGGGCGGATAGGAGGTCAAATATGTGGTGATGGAAGGAGACTGGACTCCGGGTGGTGAGCACACAGTGCAACATAGAGATGATGTGTTATAGAGCTGTGCATCTGAAACTTATATACTGTTATTAACCAATGCTGCCTCAATAAGTGTATATAATTAAATACATTTTTAAAACATTTTAAAGAAATAGGCATTTTTGTACTTTTGCCTACACATGTTCCCAATTTTTGCTACTCAGCAAATATAAAGAATTGATTGCCAAATGTAAGTCATACAAATCAATGGTCTTATCCAATTCAAGTTTTACTAATAATTTCAATATGTAAGAAATGAGAGGCCCAGAGACCTTACATGGATCCTCAAGTGCTTCCTTCCCTGATGGGACCAGAGGAATATCTGAAGCCTCTAATTGAAATTTGCCATAACCCTACACAGTGGAAGATGTTTTAGTCATAAAACATTTTTACTTTATATTTCAGATACTCATATACCTTATATGATATTCTTCGGAAATCATTCTTCATAAGTCCATTTATACTAGTCTTAGTCATCATAAGAAATTCTAAGCCAGGAATTTGGTTAATAGTATTCCATAGATAAGAACTCTCCCTCCTAGCAAATACCATTAGTTTATTTAGCAAGGAGTTTAGTTATCAATATATTTGAAGGAAGATTAGATGATGTTAATAACTTTTTTCCTTCCCCCAAAATGTTTTTCTAATAATCATCAGTCAGCTATTTTAATTTAATTCTCCCTAGTGACTTTCTTCATTTTCATGGTATAAATTATACACATTCTGTTCTGTAACTATAATTGGTTAATCTTTTTTTTTTTTTATGGATTCCATTTGACAAGTTTCTTTAATGCACAATTATTTATTTTGAGTCAGCTCTTGGTTGTCTGGGTTTTGTTAAATAATTATTTCAAGAAGTTCTCATAGATACTTTTTACCTGGAGATTTTCCATCTTTAGCAATGTTGGCCTATTGCCTTGAATAATAGCTTGACAGATAAAGTATTAATTCAACGCTTCCCTCCAAACCTAAGACATTGTTCAACTTTACTTTCTTACCCTGACTGATAATGTTTTAAGCAGGGAGGGCAAATAGGTTTTAACTGAAGGGCAAACTGTGATCATTTGGTAACAACCTACTTGAGTATAGTCCAAGGTAGCATCTGGACTCTGCAGGAAGAAAGACCTTGATCAATTAGCCAAGTCTGGCAAAAGCCCAAAGGGAAGAGAGAAGGCATAAACACCTTGTGGCTGCCAGGCCAGCTGAGAGTATCACCTTTTCCAGGATTGATGACATTTCAATAGAAAAAATTTGAAAATAATAATTCATTTGGATGCAAGGGAATCCATTTCTAATGATGGAATTTTGAAAAGGTAAAGAGAGATTTTTCAATAGCTTCAAAAATACATAAAGCTGAATGGAAGAATTGATAGGAGAAACTGACAAATAAAAGAAAAGAATAAATAGTAAAGCTATCAGAATGAAATTATACAATTAATAAGTTTGATCCAATAGCTCTCTAGAGTAGCTTATACCTTTCAAAGAAAAAAATATGCATTTGTCACATTTGTATAAAACATAAATACAGATTACATGCTAAATAACAAAGAATTTTCTCTACAAAAAATGCAGATGACATATTTTGTAATCCTGTTAAAATAAAATTGTAAATCAATAATCTAATAATAATAATAGGTAATGCCCTCTAAAACATTCACACTTTTAAATAATAAACTTGTTAAAAGTGCAATAACAGAATACAAAAACTATTTAGAATAAAGAACACTTTTTCAAAACTGCAGGAAGTAGCTAAAGCTGTGCTCAGAGGGAATTTCATAGTCCTACAAATAGAAGATATGGGCAAATACAGACAGGGGATAGATGATAGATATAGACTGATAGAATAACTAAATAGTGATTAAATATCCAACTGAAAAAATAAAAAGATAATACAGTTAAACCAAACATTAAAATAATATAATAGTGGGAAAATTATTATTCAACAAGTTGACAATGCACTGTGGAATTGTATGCCTGAAACCTATGTAATTCTTGCTAACAGATGTCACCCCAAAAAGTCTATCAATAAAAATGAATTTAAAAAAATAATAGAATAGAATAAAAATCGACTTACTGTAATTTTATTACAACAAAGATTTTTTTTCCCAAAAGTTTGTTCTTTTATTCTTTTTAAACGAGATTAATTCATGGAAACAGCCAAAACATCCTTTCATAGATGATTGGATTAAGAAGATATGATATATATATATATATATATACACACACACACACACACACACACACACACACATATATATACACACACATACACAACGGAATATTACTCAGCCATAAGAAAAGATAAAATACTGCCATTTGTGACAATATGGATGAGTCTTGAGATTACTATGCTAAGCAAAGTAAGTCAGACAGAAAGAATCAAGAACCATATGACTTCACTCCTATGTGCAATACAAAACTGAAAGCAACAAAGAAACAAAAACTCAGACACAAACAATAGTTTAGTGGTTACCAGAGGGTAAGGAGAGAGAGGGTATTGGGGGGGTGTCAAATACACGGTGATGGAAGGAGAACTGACCCTGGGTGGTGAGCACACCGTACGACACATAGATGAGGTACTGCAGAATTGTACACCTGAAACATATAATTTTGCTAACCAATGTCAACCCAATACATTTAATAAAAAATAAATAATTAAATTAGTTTACCCAGGCAAAAATAAAATAAAATAAAATGAGATAATTCCCTAAGAAAATAAGAAAGAATATACAAATAAACACTCTTAGGAGTAAAAAGTGGTATTGCTGTGAATTTAAGATTTGTTCTGTTTAATTTTACAATAAGCTACAACTTTCTACAAATAATTTTTAAAGATTTGAAGAAATGAATATCTGAAAGAAAAATATAATTTTTAAAAAGACGCAAAAAGTAATAGAAAATTCTTTAAAAAGCCTCAATACATTATCCTCTAATAGAAAAGAATCTCTAGCCCAGTAACAAACTTCTCTGCTTCCAAAAAGAAAACTCTAGACTGAGTAGGATAGACGTAGTGTGAGTCCTTTAAAGGAGTAATATGCTGCTTCTTTATTTGAGATTAGATTCACATACAATATTACTCATTAATTTAAAATAAATGAAAATGTAACTTAAAAACAAGTAAACAAAAAACCCAAATGAAGAGAGCTTCTAGCTTTGGCCCGCTCCTTCTCAGTCCCATTCATTACTATTCATTATCATTATTACGTATTATTTAGACTTTGAAGTCCGGTTTTCTAATTCAGGACACAGCCTATTCCTTACACACCCTCCTGGATTCGGTGTGGTCCTTTTCTGACTTATTTTTCCCCTCCCAGATGCCTTTGATATTCATTTTAAGCAGGTTTATTCTACAAGAGGTGCACACGGGTGGAGGACGTTCAGCAAGGCATTGTCACTCAAGCTAGATTGTTTATCTCCCTGGGGGTGACCTTGAAGGCAGGGTGAGGTGGGGATGGTGACTGAAATTCTTCAGCCGCCTGGAGGATCCTGCTCGGTGCTCACGTGGTGACCTGTGCTCCTCATCTTTCCTTCAATCGGCTCAGCTTTAGCTACAATAACATTTTCTGAAACTTCTTCACGTGCTCAGAAATGTGTTCCTGGCTGAACAGGTCAGGGTTACGGTCGGGTTGGGTGGGGGTTAGATCCCCTTAAATGGTGACGGAAATCGCTTAGGTGGCCACCATACCACCTCCCTTGGCAGATGCAAGGCCTCTTCCAGTTAGTTGGGTTCTCCAGGAAGCAGATTCTGAGCTAGAGCTTAGCGTTCGGCGCCTTTACGACAAAGAGCGCGTGGGATCCACTTCTGTGCGATGCGATTGAGGACAAAGGCCAGTCACCACGCAGGCCTGATGACAGCTCCAGCCAACGTCCCCCGACACGGCCCCAGGAGGAGCCCACGAGGTGTCATGGCCTTTGAGTCATGTTCCTACTGAGTGGGGATGCCTTTATATTCCTATAGCCATGAGTCCATCATCAGGTAAGGACTGCTCACAAATGCCCATGGCCTTGTGTGAGGTGATGCTTAACAAGGGAGACATTCCCCAAAGGGCTGACCACAGAAGGCTGCCTACCAACGGTCTTCCCGGCAACCAAGGCAACCAGTGCTTCCTCGAAGGTAACTCAGGGCACCGTATCTACACGTGACCAGCAAAAGCCATGCATCTAAGGGATTGTATCAGGTATCCTAACGCGTTTCGGGATCCGGGATTCAAAGACTTTCCCTTACATCCCAGCTGTCGCCGTGGCCTTTTCGCTATACGAGTAGAAGATCCATCTCCGGCTGTGGATTGTTCCAGGTGAGTCGGGGAGAGACGGTGTGGTGTCATTGGAATAAATCAGAGTCAGTTTAAATCTTGACTCTCCCAAACGGGTAGCTATGTGACCTGAGGTGGTAGGTTGCAAATACTGCATGAGGATCATAAGAGTGAGCGTTTATTGAGCATATAGTATGGACCAGTGACTGTTTTAACGGCTTTACGTGCATTAAGCTCTCTGATCGGTTGTCTCCTCAGTTACAGGCAACAGTACCTTCTGAGCAGCTTCGCCACGTGGGTAGGTGAGCTAACTAACAGACGGTCTAAGTGGGCTTGCACGCAGCGGGCTTCACACGGACGTCAGTTTGCCCTCCAGCCCCGACCTGCAATAACCCTCTTAATAGTGGTTATTACAGCTCCCATTCACTCAGTGTTTGCCATGTGCACACAGTCCGTGCGACACTACTCCACGTAGGCACTCATCGAGTCCTCGTGATGTCCTGGGTGGCTGGGGCTCATCCCCGTCAGCCTGTACCAGCCTAAAAGGAAGCCCCAGAGAAGAGCATTTGTCCTCTGAAACCACCACCATCATTTATCACCCCCTCCCTTTGGAAACGCTCACACGCTCACTCTCACACACACACGCTCACAGTCACACACACTCACACACATGCTCACTCACACACACACGCTTACACACACACGCTCACAGTCACACACACTCACACACACGCTTACACACACACACGTTCAGTCACACACACTCACACACACGCTCACTCTCACACACATGCACACATGCTCACACTCACACACACTCACACGTGCACACGCGCCATCTTAATTTCCTTTTTACAACCTTTTTGTTTCTCCTTGCCTCTAAATGTATTTAAATATTTTCCTGTTGCTTTATATTCTGAAGCATTTCCTGCTCAAACATGACAGTCCTAGAGAGAAAGAAAAAGTAATCCTCCCGTTTGCAAAGCTCAGCACGAGTGGGAATCCTGCCATCGAACAGTCTGTCCGTGTTCAATTTTAGCACCATATAATTTCTTGCATAATTGTTGAAATGTCCTCATTCTCGTCCCTGTCTCTGTCCCCACACTTTGCTATTTTTTTAAGCGAAGCATCCAAACGGCATGTCGCATTCAACAGGGAATTTCACGGAGGAAAATTGCCAGGTCGCATCGTGTGCCTGGAGTGATTGCGACACCTAAGAAAAGAAGTCGTGCTTTGGAGATGGAAGTCCCCCGGTCCCCGCTGCCTTCGGTGACCTCCCTCCCCTCGCCAGCCGCTCCGAGGCCAGGCACGCGAACGCTCCTCATGTGTCGGTGTCATTCAATTCCCAAATATCACATAACCAAAAATATGAAAATAAAACTGCTCATAACGTGTTCCTGAGTGCCATCTGGGCCCCACTGGAAGCTGACACTACCCGTCAAACTCCAGATAACCACATTTTCCACTTCTTTGTATGTGTTAATGTTTGTCATAATGGATTTCACTTTAATGCCCCAATTACATTTATGACATTCTTTCAACCGAGTGGCACTAATGACTTTCATTATTATTTATGCTCCTCCTTAATTATAAGACTCTCACCTCTCTCGTTGCACACCCTCCTTCCCAACCCCTGCGCGTGCATACATGCTCTCTGGTATGAGGCTAATGTGGCTTGGCTTCCAATTTCAGAAAACACAATGATTAATTACTCCTGTTAAATCACCCTACCCGAGGGTCATCAGACTGGCAAAACCAGAAGAAGGGCCAGATTGCCGCTCCAGAAGGAATTCCCAGGACACCTGTCAGAAAGAAGAAAAGAAAAAAGAAAACAAAGAGAGGAGGAGCCCCCAACCTCCAGATCCATAAATGCAGGCACCTATGTTTACTTTGGCTCTGGGACAAATCACAAGGAGATGCAACTTCAAATTAAAATCAAATAGCAAAGCTTTGGGACACATGCCCTGCTTGGCAGGCAGCGAATGACTCGGTGACAGGGATAGGAACGAAGTGAGTACCCCACCGTGGGCCCTGTGCTCTTGCCGTCCATTATGATGGTCTCCGGGAGGGACACCCCGATACCTGCTGTGGAAAATGATGGCGAACATGGCTCCCACTCTTGCAGCTCCTCCACCAAGAAAGTGAATTTCTCTGATGCTTTAAGTCTGGGTTTGGGCTTCTATTTGGATTTCGCCAAAAGAATGTGACAGAAGAAACAATGATGTTCCCAGCCTGTGTCTCACGAGGACGTGGCGCTCCCACGCTGTTCTCTCGGTGCCTCTACTATGTCTACGGGAGTAGGCCCGGGCCCCCCACATGGGGAGCGGCCCCGCGGCCGCAGACGGCCCTGCCGGACAGATGCACGAGCAAGCCCGGCCAAGACTGGCCAGATCGGTAGCGTGCCATCCAGTTAGGTCCGGGCCAAACGGCCAGTCTGCACAGCCCCAACCTCAGGGAATGGCTGTTGTTCCAGCGTTTTGGGGTGGCTCATTGTACGCCACAAACTAAACTGGTGTTCCTGTCAAAAGAAGGACAACTGGGCGCGGAATCTATAATGAAGGCTGAGGAGAAAAGCCAATCTTTGGGGAGAGCTTATCTGGCTTTGGTACAAACAAACAAACAAATGAAAAACAAGATCAGCAAATCAAAGAGCTGTTTTGCTTATCTCTCACCCTTTTACATGTATAACTGAGGCCCGGAGGTGGCAAAAGTTCACAGTAATGAGATCCTTTGCACAAGGTCTCAGAGAAGAAAGTGAGGTTCGAACCCAGGACTGCATGGCTGCAAAGATGATCCACGTCCAAGCGCCACGTGTGCTGGCACACAGATGAGCCCCTCAGCCTCAGAAGCCAGACTGTCCTGTGTCCCCTGTGCCTTTGCCACTGTCCCAGCCAGGCCGAGCTGGAAGAGGTCGCTGGGGACAGGGGGGGCGGGGACACAGCCTGCTGATTCTGTCTGCGTCAGGAGGCAGAGCGGGCCCCTTCGCATCTCTGTCACGAGCTGATGGATTTGAGAAGAGCTAGAAGCAGCTGCTTCAGCCGCAGCCGAGGGCACAGCCAGCCCGTGTCGTGGATGGCGTCCAGGGCCGCATTTCAGCGTGTGAAATGCATTCGCTGAGAAGTATGAGTTATGGTTAAAGCCCGGGCGCTCTCCCACCCCTGGACGCACTGCCGTTAGGCTGCTGGCCCTTGGCTCTCTCTTTGTAGAAAAAACAAAACAAAACAACCTATTTTTGTAAATCCAGAATCACAGGATATTAAAAATCAAGTTCAGTCTCACTGCTTCCTCCCCTTTGCTGAGGTGCTCGTGAGGATGAATCCCTCATTCATGAACCCATGGTGGGCCCAAATTTGATTTATAATAAATACAAGTTGAAAAAGAACAGTGATGACTCACAAAGCTCCCAAATAACATGATTGTAATTTGAATTTTATGTTCTCTTTATCCCACTTTGTTTTTATTTATTCTCATCTATTTGCAAGGTCATGTATATACAATTCTGGAGAAAATTTTAGTTTGTATACTATTTAATAATTACCTTAAAACACACACTCACTCTCTTGGCCTTTGATTTGGGGCCCAGCCCTGCTGCTCTCCAGGTGGGGGTCCCTCCAGCCCTAACTCTGTAGAAAAGATGGAGATAAACACCGACTCCCAAGATGCCTTTGCAGTCTATAAAACTCCTTGTTCTACCCAGAAATGCATCTCTACCAACTGTGGATGAATTTGGAGTTTCCAATTTTAACATTAGAAAAATACAATACATTTGTATATTGAGCTTTTCCAAGAGATCTTTAGTAGTATTCATTTTAGAGGCCAAATCTCACTGTCAGATAATTACATATGGAGGAACAGCAGAAGGAGGCCTCAGGAGGGCTTCCACAGGTGTCCCCATTGAACTCTGTGGTCATGTGATCATGTATGGGCCAATGAGTTTCATGTAGAAATCTATAGGAGACAGCTGGGAAGACACACTACTCACCCAACTACAGGTGTCAGTGAACTGTGTATGTAATTCTGCCCTACCTCAAGTCATCCTGTCCCTGTAATAAGGTAAGTATCACTGACATATTCTTCTGCATGTGAAGTCCTACATTCCCAAGTTTTATATGAATTAGAAATCCAGAGGCAAATCCTAAACCCACTGCCTGTCAGGCTAAATCAGGATCACCTTGATGCATGGTCTTATAAAATATCTTTTTCTCATTCTGACCTAAAACATTTTTAGTTTATTAATTATGGAATGGGGTCAAGGACTCTATGTTGCTAATAAACTCCCAAAGTTTTGAGATTCATTGTCCTACAAAATGTTTTACATGAGGAGATTAAATGAGTTTTATTCCAAGTGACCAAAATGCTATCCTTGACTTGTGCCCAAGCCCTGATACTTTTACTAAGAAGACCTGGGAGATTGACCATAGTCGTGTAGAACATGGTGTGAATTTGGGGTAGTTATGACCACTCTTTGCTCTGTGACCTCAAGTAATCAATTAACTTTTCTGGATATCAATCTTCTCAACTCTAAGAACAAGGTTTTAGACAAGACAGTGATTACTGTCATTGCCCAGGTGACAGAGCATGTCCTTGGGGTTTCCACCGGGGTCACTGCTGCTGTGAGTCAGGGCAGTGGCTGAGCTGCCCCAGCTCCGTGAGGGTTCCTTAAGGCAAACATTCCTCTTTGATTAGTTTATGATGTTCAATAAGATTGCTCTAGAGATAGGGCTGCAATGATCAAAGTCTGGGCCAGGTGTCTTCAAGGGCCATTCGGACACGGCCGTTCTGTACAAACAGCCATTCACAAGAGAGTTACAGCAGAACAAGATCGCTCGACAAGGAAGGCTGATGACAGTCAGACCCACAGCTACAGAGCAGTTAGTAGCAGCTCCGTCTGCGAGACTTACAGCAAACATGCACTTACATTGATTTTTGGAGCTATTAGAACTGACTGTCCAAGCTAAGGAAATAAGAGTGGCAATCACGACCGGAACTCCATCACTGTGACTCGACTTGTCAGGCTGTGCCTCCGCGGCTGTACAAGGCAGCACGTTGGCCGCATTTGCTGCATTATGACATCTTAGGACACGTCTTCAGGATTCCGAGAAGGAACCTTGGAATATTTGGCATGGTCCCGCTCATTCTGCAAGATCTTGCTCCAATGCCACCTCAGCGGTGACACTACTTCTGTTCCCACACGGCTCCACTCAGGGAAGAATCAGTCATTCCCACACCCGAGTTATCTAATGTTAATAGTAAGTGAAAATGACAACAATATTTATAATTTCTCCTCTGGGCTAGACTTTCTTCCTTATCTGAGGAATTGCCTATGTTTTACCCAAATAATAACCTGTGAATAATTCTTTTCACTTTAATCTGTCTTTCTTCACCATCAGACTGAGTGCAACTTGAAGTTTAGCAAACTTTTTGGGTGATTAATAGATAATAGATAATAGATAGATAGATAATAGATAGATAGATAATAGATAGATGATAAAACACTTCCTTTACACTTGCTATGTTCTCCTTCTCCCAATCCTCATGAACTCTCCCGGCTCCGAATTAAGGCTGCTAGTCCTGATTCAGTTACTTAGGGAGGCTGTGATCTAATGAGAAAAGAGGGCTCTGAAGTCTGCCCGGCCAGCGCACTAACTCATCAGATACTTATGTCCCCAAGGAGAGACACGTGAGCTTCCCTAATGCCCGACTGGCACACGTTTGGATGGACGCTTTGGAGCTGGATTTCCCTGCTTCTTGAATCCACTGTAGGATCCCGCCTCCGTTAAAACCCAAAGAACAGAGCTCCAGCGCCACGTTTTACTTCTCTAAAATCTCCAGCTGTTTCGGTTCCCCCGGAGTTTCAGGCTTCCAAGGCTGTCAGCGACGCAATGACCTGCACTGGGCCCCCTTGTTGCGTCCAGCACCCTTGGTCCGCGTCGTCTCCGCCGGAAAACGTGAGTTGTTCCTTGAGGGTTGTAGACTGTGAGTGGGGAGAGGGAGACGGGAAAACATCAACAAACCCTTTACTGGGCGGTGCCCGTCACCGCCGACGGGTTTTGTGCTTTCAATTTAAAAGTGGTTTTCAATTTGTAAGTAGCATTTTAGTTCCTGTTATGCTAATTACTGACTGCGTGGTTCTGGACAGGTTCCTTCTAACATCTAAGACTCAGTTTCCTTATCTGTAAATTATGAGTAATAATAGCACTTATCTCCTGGAGTTTTTATTATAATTAAAATGAGTTAATAAATAGAAAGTACTCAACATTGTGCCAGGGATGACAAAGGAAACGCTCTAAGATTAGAACATTTTAATTAGGTATTAAATATTATTTTTTTGGTCTGTTAATGCATTGAATTCTAAAAGTAGGTTTTTAACATTAAAGGAAGCTTTCCATTTCTGGAGTAGATCCTAATATTCAGAATTAATTTGCAATTTGTTTTGGATTTGACAGTAAAGGTGAAGGACCCCAAAGGAAATGTCAGAAAACAATAAGAAGGATAATGTAAATTGTTAAAATAAAATAGGCTGCAATTATTTGACACTTTATGTCAAAGAAGTTTCATAATATACTTTTCTTGCTCTTTCTCCTGCCCAGAGGGGAGTTCTTGAATCTGGGCTGAGCCTATGACGTTCTCTGGCTCCTGGACTACAGCACACAGAGTTAAGGTTCGTTTCAAGCCCGGCCTTAAAGCTTTCCGTGCTCTCTTAGCTGTTTTGGGAGCCTGCTGGTCTCTGTGAAAACCACCACAGCAAGGCTGCTGGAAGATGAACTTGGCATTGTTGCCACCTTATCACCTCTGCCAGGAGCCAACAACTCTCAGAGGCAGAGTTCTCCTGCTCCCTGCAGCAGGCGTACTCACGGGGGAGCACACCTGAGACCCCAAGAGTCACTCAGCTGAGCTCAGGCCAGATTGCCACACAGACTCCTGAGCAGCGTCCATGGTGGTGGTGTTAGCACTGGGTTTGAGGATGGTTATCATGCAGCAATAGCTAACCAATACAAAGGGTGTGGCCTCGAGATAGCCAGTCAGATATTTCATTTGCATAAATGGAACCGAGGCATGGTTTTTTGACACAGCCATATGCATATTGAACTGGATTTTTCCCAATTGTGAGATAGTCATACTAACCCACTGACCAGGAGAAAGCCAACAAGTAGCCAAGTCAAATAGATTCGGCTTGACTATGCAGCTCAGATTTTATTCCAAACTAAAAATATAAGCTCAAGCTCCCTGTCAGAGGCGATCGTGACACACGCACATCCCCCCCACACACAAATACCCCTTCGTGTCTGACTTTTCCCTAAAGTCCTTCTTTGCTAGATCTATAAGATTGCAAGGTGAGGATTTTTAATTATAATGTATAAAAAACCAGCAGAACAAAAGACAGAGTAAGGAAAACAGGGTTTCAGCCTTGTTGTCATTCTGTGAATCATGAATCCTACCCTATCGCGAACTTTCTCATTGTCCTCAGCTTGCTGAATGCCGTCAAGTTTAATCAGATAATGTCCACAGAAGGTAATTCCTTGCCCAGAGGAAAGTTCTCCTTTTAGATGTTTTATACAAGAGGTGCTACGTCGGCACTGCCCGTAGGGGACACATAGTCCGTCCCTCCCTCCCTCTCTTCCGTTCTCATTTCTTTTTCTCTTCAATGTGAATTGTCAGTGGCTGTAAATGAACCGTGTCATTGATCACTTATGTTCTTCTGTTCTGAGTAAGGTTACACGTAAAGCCCACTTTCTCCATTAGTGCTTCATCAGAAAGGCAAGTGTCAAAGTCGTGGGCAGTATCTTCCGGTCAGCGCTTCTATGAAGAAACACTGGATGGGAGGGAGGTCAAGGACACGGAACAGAACTCAAGTGACCAGAAGAATTGGAGGAAGAGATTAAAAAGAAAATCTCACTTTTGGGCACCACCTAAGAAACAATGAAAATCCCCCCGAAATAGCAAACATATCAAAGATGTCCTTCAGTAGAACTGAGAAGACTATAAAGACGATAGAAAGCTTAATCACTTTAAAACAAACTTTATATTTGGTTCTGAAGAAAGCCACTTGTCAGTTTTTCTGAGCTTTGTCTGCTGTGAAAATCATTGTAAAAGTAATACAAACATTAAGTCCTAGTTTGACGTGTCGTGGAGGAGCTAAATAAGAATGAAAAGTTTGCTTCCCTTCTCTCTGAGTCCAGTTTTATTCCCGAAGGGTGGACGTAGCCACAACATAATGTGGGATTTCTTTTCATCGCCCTTTAGAGTTGGGTATTGCATCCCCTCTCCCTTCTCCTTCTTCATTTTCTTTTCCTTTGTTTTATTTTGCTGGAGTTCACTTCTTTCCCAAGAAAGTTAATGAAAATTCAATTCAATTAAACCTTACTCTCCTCAGGGCCTGCAACTGGGGCTTCTCCATGAGGAATGCTCTCTCTGGGAAGTCAGTCGTCATGCTCTAGGTTATACCAGGGAAGAAAACTGAATGGTGGGGTGGGGGGGGAGGGAGTGAGGAAGGGAGGCGGGGGGCAGAGAGAGAGAGAGAGAATAAATACATGGTAGCACTACAGTACCAGGCATGTGGGTGAAGCCTTCTAGCTCAGCCCAGATGCCAACAGGACCATCGGAGGGAGCAGTCCCAGCCGGAGCCACACGCTGCAGGACCACTCACTTCCTGACACACAGACTCATGGGAAATAACAGAATAAGTCAGCATGTTCAGTCACTACAAACTGAGGGTCTTTGTCCACACTTTCAGGGGGACCTCTAATTTCTCTGAGGAAGATTATCTCACTGTGTTAGAGCGGATCATTTCAATTTTATCCTGGAGTCTCAAATCACTGTATCAGTGGCTCTTTGCAAAAAAGATGAGGGGAGGGGAGAAATGAGGTGACTGACATAATCTGTTCCCTAAGTAGTTTTTAAATTAACCCTTTTGGTTTTTTCTTCTTCTTCTCGTTGTCGGAACCTCACTTGTTCAAGTATGAACTTCTCTGTTTGGAGAAGAGAATTTCTCGTCGTCTTCTGTCACTTCCCAAGGGCACTACTGGCTGCTTCTCTCTGCTCAAGTTTGGCCATCAGTTTGTTTTCACCCACCAGTTTATGTTCCAGAAATTTGTCTAAATTCTCAGCGTTGACAAAGACAGAGCCTTTATCTTGTTTCAATGGCATTTTCATTGTTCCCTCTTAAGAAGAGGACACAGTCTTTGACTATAAATACATAATTAATTATTATTATTTACCACACTGCTAACATTGAAATTGCATGGACATGTCAAAAAGAGCACCTGATCCTAGCACATTTTTATGTCCTAACCAGGTAGTTCCATTCAGAATAACTGATTTACAGCTGTGGTATCTTCTCAAACTCTAAATCATGACTTTTCCTTTGTCCATTTGCATCTCTGCACAAACATGTTGAAAAATTTTAAATTCCTATGACAGGTATCTTTTGTCATCCCCTACCATGATTTTTTAGATACACTTTAAGATAATTCACGATTCACTGCTTTTCTCAGTTACTATTTACACAGTATTTTGAGGTTTTTTTTTTTCTTCTTCTAAAAGATTATCCTCAGGGCCTTCTTCTGGTCTCCTGTAACACTCCAAGCAAATGGCATCCAGAGTAAAGCAACAGTAGTCATACTGACATTTGATGAAACAGACTTCAGGATAAAAAAGATAATGAGAGACAAATGAACTTTCATAATGATAAAGGCACAACACAACAACAAGAAGACATGACACTCATCAATATATGTGCCCCTAACCAGGAAGCACCAGAATTTATAAAGCAACTACTTAAAGATCTGAAAGATAAAACTGACACACACACACAATTATAATAAGGGACCTAAACAGCCATGGACAGATCATCCAAACAGAAAATAAATAAGGAAATGTCAGCTCTAAATACATTAAAACAAGTGGACATAACTGACATTTACAAGACACTGCATCCTACAACACAAGACTATACAGTCTATTCTAGTGCACATGGAACATTCTCAAGGACAGACCATATGCTGGGACACAGAACTAGCCTCAGCAAATTCAAGAAGACTGGAATCATAGAAAGTGTATTCTATGACCATAAAGCCTTGAAATTGGAGATCAATTGCAAAAATAAAAAACAAAGCAAAACCAAAAACAAACAAAACAAAACAAAACAAACAAAAAAAGGAGGAAAAACACATATACATGATAATTAAACAATGTGTTATTAAAAAATGACTGGGTTACAGAAGAAATACAAGAAGAGATTAAAAATACATAGAAACCAATGCCAATGAAAATACAATGTATCAAAATTATTGGGACCCAGCAAAAGCAGTAATAAAAAGAAAATTTACATCATTAGCGGTCTAACTCAAGAAACAAGAAAAAGCACAAGTAAAGAACCTAACATCCCATCTTAAAGAACTAGAATAAGAAGAACAAAAAAGCCCAAAGTCAACAGAAGGAAGTAAATAATAAAAATGAGAACAGAACTAAATAAAATAGAGAACAGAAAAATGATAGAGCAAAATAATACCATGAAGAGCCGGTTCTTTGAAAAAGTCAGTAAGACTGACAGCCCCCTGGCTGGGCTCACCAAGAAGAAAAAAGACACAAATAACCAAAATTAGAAATGAAAGGAGATAAACTATGAGTGATACCACAGGAATACAAAAGATCATAAGAAAATATTAGGAAGAGCTTTATGCTATCAAATTCAACAACCTTGAAGAAATGGACAAGTTTCTAGAAACATATAGTCTACCTAGACTAAACCAAGAATTGGACAATCTAAATAGACCAATTAACAGTAATAAAATTAAAACAATCATCCCAAACCTCCCTAAATGCAAAACCCTAGGACCAGATGGTTTCACCAAAGAATTTTATCAAGCATTCAAAGGGAAATTAAGGCCTAGCCTCCTCAAACTCTTCCAAAAAATTGCAGAAGAGGCAACATTTTGAAACTCATTTCATGAGGCCAACATAACCCTAATACCAAAACCTGGTAAGAATAACACTAAAAATGAAAACTATATACCAATATCTCTGATGAACACAGATGCAAAAATCCTAAACAAAATACTAGGAAATAGAATACCACAATGCATTGAAAAGATTATACACCATGATCAAGTGGGATTTATCTCAGGAACACAAGGATGGTTCAACATTTGCCAATCAATCAATGTGATACACCACAGAAACAAACTAAAAGATAAAAACCTATGGTTATATCAATTGATGCAGAACAAGCATTTGACAAAATACAACATCCATTTGTGATCAAAACACTGAATAAAATGCATATAGAAGGAAAGCATCTCAACATAATAAAGGCCATATATGACAAACCCTCAGCTAATATTATACTGATTGGGGAAAAACTGAAGCCTATTCTCCTAAAATCAGGAACAAGACAGGGATGCCCCCTGTCACCACTGCTATTCAATATAATCCTGGGAGTTCTAGCCAGAGCAGTCAGGCAAGAGAAAGGAATAAAAGGTATCCAAATTAGGAGAGGAAAAAGTTATACTGTCACTTTTTGCAGATGACATGATCCTTTATATAGAAAATTCTAAAGACTCCATCAAAAACCTATTAGAAATAATAAACAAATACAGTAAAGTTGCAATATATAAAATCGATGTACAAAAATCAATTGCATTTTTATATACCAACAATGAAACTTCAGAGAAAGAAATGAGACAAACAATACCTTTGTGATCACAACAAAAATAATAAAATATGTAGAAATGAACTAATCAAAGAAGATGTAGGACTTATATACTGAAAACTATAAGACACTACTAA
The DNA here is from genome assembly GCA_004026885.1 of Lyroderma lyra. Classification (NCBI taxonomy): domain Eukaryota; kingdom Metazoa; phylum Chordata; class Mammalia; order Chiroptera; family Megadermatidae; genus Lyroderma; species Lyroderma lyra. Next base: position 32,517 of record PVJL010006699.1, on the reverse strand, counting down.
AAGAGATTGAAGAGGACACAAAGAAATGGAAAGATTTTCCATGTTCATGGATTGGAAGAATCAAAATAGTTAAAATGGCCATATTACCTAAAGCAATATACAGATTTAAAGCAATTCTCATCAAAATCCCACAGACATTCTTTCAAGAACTAGATAAAACAATAATCAGAATCATATGGAACTACAGAAGACCCCAAATCCCATGTAAAAAGAATGAGGCTGGTGGTATCACACTCTCCAATTTCAATCTATACTATGAAGCATCAATAATCAAGACAGCTTGGAAAAAAAAAAGACAGCTTGCTATTGGCAGAAAAACAGACACACAGACCGATGGAACAAAATAAAAAACCCAGAAATAAACCTATAAATATATAAACAGATAATTTTTGACAAAGGAGTGAAAAATATACAATGGGGAAAATAAAGCCTCTTTAGTAAATGGTGCTGGAAAAAATGGAAAATCACATGCTAAAGAATAAATCTGAACTGTGAACTGTCATTGTATACCAAAAGTAACTCAAAATGGATTAAAGACCTCCTCATAAGACCCAAAACAATAAACTGCATACAAGAGAACATCAGTACTAAACTTACAGACCTTGAGTTTAGGGAGGACTTTATGAACCTAATCTCAAAGGCAAGGGAAGTAAAAGCAAAAATAAATGAATGAGACTACATCAATCTGAAAAGCTTCTGCACAGCAAAAAACAAAAACAAAAAACAAATAAAAAACCATTAACAAAACAAAGAGACAATCTACAGAATGGGAGAAAATATTTGCAAACAATGCCTCGGATAAGGGGCTAATATCTTAAATATATAAAGAACGAGTATAACTCAACAACAAAAAACAAACAATCCCATTAAAAAATGGGCAGAGGACCCAAACAGACACCTCTCCCAGGAAGACATACAAATGCCCAACGAATATATGAAAAAGTACTCTATTTCCCTAGCTATCAGGGAAATGCAGATCAAAACCACAATGAGATCCCACCTCACACCTGTATGAATGGCTATCATCAACAAGACAAGGAATAACAAGTGCTGGGGAGGCTGTGGAGAAAAAGGGACCCTCATACACAGCTGGTGGGAGTGCAAACTGGCACAACCGCTATGGCGGACAGTACGAAAGTTCCTCAAAAAACTAAGAATAGAGTTTACCATATGACCCACTAATCACACTTTTGTGTATCTACTCAAAAAATTTGCAAACCTTAGTCTGCAAAGCTATATGTACCCCTATGTTCATCATAGCACTATTCATGGTGGCCAAGTCATGGAAACAGCCAAAGTGTCCTTTGATAGACAACAGGAGAAAGAAGCCGTGGTGCATGTACACAGTGGACTATGACTCAGCCATAAGAAAAGACGAAATAGGGCCATTTATGACAACATGGACCTTGAGACCATCATGCAAAGTGAAATAATCCAGACAGAAAAAAGCAAGAATGGTATGATTTCACTACATGGTACACAGAGCTGAAAGGAACAAAGAAACAAAAACTCAATAGTTTAGTGGTTAGTGGCTACCTGAGGGTATGCAAGGGATGGGGTGGGAGAGAAAGGACAGGGTCTCAGATGGATGGTGATGAGAACTGAGTCTGGGTGATGAACACTTAACACAACACACGGATGATGCACTGTAGAATTGTACACCTGGAACCTATGTAATTTTTACTAACCAATGTCATCCTAATGAATGTAGCAGGAAAAAATTACTATAAAGACCTTATAATTTAAAAAAGAGAAAAAAAAGGAGAGTTCAAATTTCCAGGATTAGTAAAGGCCCTCAAGGAAAAGCTAAATTGTTCATTTCTGAGTTGTCATGTTTCCTTCATCTTTGGTGGGGGCAATATCTTATTACTTTGTTAGTTTTGAATGCTGTTTTTAGAAATATTTTTATATAGCATTTTTTTTAGTTGGTCTAAAAAAAACTTTATGGAAAAATTTAATTCTTTATTTTATCTTCTCCTGACTCATTTATTTCATAACCACTGAAAAAAAAAATAGATTTAAAATTTCTTGCATGTCAGTTTTAGTTGGTTTTCTGTAATTTGCCCATTGAGAAAGTTATGCAGAATATTTTATTATTATCTTTTTATGAATGTAGGATCTATAGTGATGTTTTCTTTTTTCCCATAGACTTTTATTGATTGATCTCTCTTATTGCTCCCTGATTGTTCTTATCAAAGCTTGTCAATTTTAATAGTCTTTTCAAAGAATTGATCTTTGACTGTATTGATGCTTTCTATGATGTATTTTTTTCTATTCCATTATATTCTAAGTTTGTCTCTATTGTTTTTCCTCTCTACTTTCCTAGAACTAAATTTATTCTTTTTCTAAATTCTTAGTGTCGATACTAAGCTTATTGATATATGTTTGGGCATTGCTTTTGAAAATAGATGCATATTAGGCTAGAAATTCCACTCTAAGCATCATTTGAATTATATTTTATTTCCATTGTGATATCTTCTCTTTTCTGTGGGTATTTAGGAGTATATTTTTAAAATTCCAAATAAAAGAAATAACCCAGATTTCTATCAACAGTAGAATGGACAGATTGTGAAATATTCATAGGATGAAATACTACTGACAACTACAGTGAAAGAGCTTGTGATAATAATATCCATAATATTGTTGATCAGAAAACAAAAAAGCCCCACTTATTTGTGCATAGTATTATGCATAGATAGATATGCATGACTGAAACACAGACAAAAATAAAGTAGGGTGTCAATGTTAGGATAGTGATTATCAGTGTAGGAAGTAGTAGCTGTGATCAGCGGGGTACAAGAGATAGCTTCCAAGGCCTGGTGATAATGCTCGTAATATCTGTTACTTAACCTTAGTGGTGATTTGCATGAATGTGCTCATTTGCATCTTCTCATGATCCTCTGCAATTATAATTTGTGCAAATTAATGTTTGTAAATTATACAAATGTAATTTTGCAACTTAATGTTTATAAATAAAATGCATGAAAGTGTTGAATTTATTCAATAAATGTTTTGAGTGATTACTATTAGCAAGATACTGCACTAGACATCAGTGTGTATAAATAGTGAATAAGAAATTGCTTCTACCTTTACCCAACATTGTAATTTGAAATAGAAAAAAGAAGAAATTGTGTGATTATTTCTATGATACTAATTGGAGTGGGTGTCATAAAAACAACAAATACAGAACTTCTGGACACGTGGGAGAAGCAAAGCAAACGTCTGTCTACAGAGGTCATTTAAGGTCTGATGGAAGAAATCACAGTAGAGATGGGTGTCCAGGGTTGGGCAGGTTTAAAGGTGGAGATAATCATAACAAGATCCATTTTCCTGAGCAATTGCAACAGACCAGGCATTACTGCATTTAACCTTCACAGCCACCTTGAACAGGTGCTGTTAAGGAAGCCAAAATTCTGATGAACTATATAGCTTGCACATAAGTGATGCTGAACAGGAGAGTCCAGAATCAAACCCAGGTTTGTGTGGTTGTGAAGCTTTTACTGCCTCTTAGGAGGAGAAGGGAATGCCAAGACAGGAGAGTGAGCAGAGGGAGGGCATGCACAGGGAGGTGAGCACAAGGCGTAGTTTGAGAAAACAGCATTTCAGCTTATTACTTTGGACTTGACAAGGAGAAAGCACCCCTCGAGCTCCCCTCTCCCGCCCCATTCTATCCCACACAGTGAGTCTCGTTAAGGGCGAGCTACTCGGAGGCATGAGGTAAGTACAGGCGGGAGCTAGGAAGGCTCACCTCCAGGTTTTTGAATTTTACTGTCTTACTTCTCAGGTTCCGAGGGCTGACATCCCCCCAATTAAAGTGGATGCTTGAATTTTGTTTGGGCATTTTGCAGGCTGCCTCTGAAAATGAAAAGTATGAGCAGGAGACAAGACGGAGAGGGCAAGCTCCGGGCCTTCGCATCCATTTCTCTCGTCGTTGGTGCAGGTAGCAATCGAAAACAATCCACTTTCTCACAAGAAATAAAGAAGACTGGTTTCTGCGTCTGAGTTTTCAGAGCCCTCACTGAAAGGCTGTCATCGGGCCAACTGTTCAATCTGTGTTGGACTAGGACATGTTTTTAAAATGAAAAAGGACAACACCAAGCAAATAATAAAGCCTTTACAAGGAACACACGTGACTGTCTGTTCTCCACGGGCCTCCTCAGGCCCCGGCGTTTACACTCAGGCTGCATCACTCACTCACACCATCCAGCCCCAGTGAGAACTCGAGTCCCCGAGTCCCCGTTTCTGAAGGAGGTCAGCAATAAAGTACCTACACTTTGGAGCAGGATACGTGCAATACAATCCTCTCTGTCTGTGACCTCGGCTAAATGAGCTAATGCCTGGTACATCCCAATTGTCCAGTGAAATGGCTCTTGTTAGGATTATCTCCACCTTTAAACTTCGGTCACAGGGTAGTAAGGATTCTGTTGCATGTATTACTTAATGTGTAAAGTGGAATAAAATCTCTCGTGTGTAAAGTTCTTAGGACAGTTCCTGGCATAGAGTAAGGTCCCAGTAACAACTACCACATGTTGCTTTGGTTTTTGCTATAATTGCAGGTATTTGGGGGCCCAGTACATCAAAGCTTTCTCCCCATCCATGACGCCATGATCCCTAGGGCCTTTCCACCTTGCTTCATTCCCTCACCTGAATGAACATCCAAGAGAAGCTAACTTTCTCTAACCTGTGAGGTCTGGTCCCTGAGAGTTTTCAGTGTGCTAAATTTACTCTTTTCATAAACTCGCCCTTGCTAACTAGGGAAAGAGAGACGTCATGGCATGGACCAACCACTCCCCCATCCCAAGTCGTCTTCCACACCAGTTCTCTTTAGTATCTTGCCCACAGCAACGGCAGGTGTTTCAAAACCCCACCTGTAATAACATTAATCCTCTAGTTAAAACTTAATTACATGATTCTTAGCTTCCCAGAACATTGCCGAGCTTTCATTTTGGCTATTTCGATAGCGTACTAGTGGAAAGCAATTCTGAGTTTTCTATTAGTGTTTCAGAAAGACACAAATTCAATGACAACTCCCGTATTAAAATTCAGTAGAGGACTCTGAGGTCTTAAAAATTATGAGGTTTTAAGCTGAAGATTGCTCTTGGTGAAAATGTCTTTCAGCTCTTTTACAAATACCTTAAAGTTTAATCCCTTATTAAAAAATACAATAAGCCTTCTCATCAGGTCACTAGGTGCAGAGTATTTAATATTGCTTTGTGGTGATGATTTTCAAGGGACGTTCAGACTTGTTATAGTGTGTACAAAATTAAATCTTATGTGCAAAAACTTTAATTTAATCCCAAAAAAGGGTAAGGCACCGTGAATTAACTTGCCATTGAATCTTTGTCCAATTAAGCTAGATGATTTGCTAAATAAAAAAACAAAACAAAACAAAACAGAATCTTACTTAGAAATGACAAAATGATTCATAGCTTTCTTCAGATCAGTATTTATAATAGCCAAAAAAATCAAAACAACCTAAGCATTCATTAATAGATAAATGGTTAAAGAAAATGTGATACACACACACACACACACACACACACACACACACACATACACACACACGGGTACACAGATATATAGAATGGAATATTATTCAGCTTAAAAAAATGGAAATTCTATCATTTGCAAAAACTTTGGTGAAACTAAAGGGTATTGTAATAAATGAAAAAAGCCAGACAGAGAAACTCTACATGGCATCATTTATATATAGAATAAAAACAAAGTCTAACTCAGAGCAGAATGGTGATTACCAGGCTTGAGGATTGGTGCAATAAGGCGAGGTTATAAAAGAGCACAGGCTCCCAGTGAAAAGATGAATAAAATCTGAAAAGATAATGTATAAAGTGGTGACTATATGTGATAATACTGTATTGTAGAACTGAATTTTGCTAAGAGAATAGAACTTAAGTGTTCTCAGCAAAACAAATAAACCAACAAAAATATGAAGTGATAGATGTGTAAATTAACTTGATTGTGGGAATCTTTTCACGATGTACACATATATCAAATCACCATGTTCTGCACTTTAAATATGTCACAATTTCATTTGTCAATTAGAAATCAATTAAACTAAAAATATTTAATATAATGGATTATATGGGATAGACATTTTTTATATATTATAAGTCTTATGATATATAATTCACACTCTATTTTATATATTCTTTCATGTTTGATATGTTAAGAATATATATATTTTTTTATGTATAAAGAATGTATGCATTTTTTTATGTTTTATGGAATTCCTAATTGAAGCCGTCTGGTCCTGGGCTTTTTCCCCATGGGAATCTTTTCGATGGCTAAGTCGATCTCTCCTCTTTATAGGCCTTTCCAGGTTTGTATTTCTTACTGATTCTCTTTGCAGTTGGTGTTTTTCGCAAAGTTTGCACATTTTACTCATGCTCTCTAATTTGTGGGCGTACAGCTGTTCACCGTTTCTTTTCTTATTATCTTTTTTACTTCTATATGGTCAGTATTAACTTCCTCTTTTTAATTTGTAATTTCAGTAATTTGACTCTCCTTTGGTTTTGTTGGGAAGTCTAGTTAAAGTTTTGTCAAGTTTGTTTATTTTTTCAATGAATCAATGTTTGGTGGTTCTTTTTCTTATTTTCTAGTTCATTCATTCCCATTCTAATCTTATCATTTATTTTCTTCTGTTTTATTAGGTGAAACTTCATCTCTTCTTCCAGTGTATTAAGGTGAAGCATTATTGATCTGTGATCTTCTTTATTAATACAGGTTTTTAGAACTATAACGTTTCCTCCAAGCACTGCTGTAGCCCGTAAGTTTGTCATAGTGTGCGTTTGTCACCACTCACCTCCAAGGGTGTTCTCATTGTCCTTGTGATTTGTTTTGAGCCATTGGTTATTTAGAGTATGTTGCCTTATTTCTAATTTCTAACTTTTGGCTTATGTTATTGATTTCTCATTACATTTCGTTGGTTAGACACAGTACTTCGCATGTTTTCAATCTTTTTAACTTTATTAAGATTTGTGTTGTAGCATAGGACATATGCTGGAGGAAGTTCAATGTCCACTTGAGAAGAATGTGTTTTCTGCCGTTGATAGATGTAGTGTCCTAAAGATGTCTTATAGGTCTAGTAGGTTTCTATGGTTCAAATTTTCTATTTGCTTGCTGATCCTATGTCAACTTGTTCTATCCATTATTGAAAGTGTGGTATCAAAGGATTTAACTATTACTGTTGAATTGACTCTTTTCACTTTAATTCTGTGAGGTTTTGCTTCATGCATTTTTGGAGCTATATTATTAGGTGCATATATTTTATAATTGTTGTATCTTCCTAATGGGTTGACATTTTCATCATTATAAAATGCTCTTTTACATCTCTAGTAACATTTTTCTTCTATTTTAAAGTCTGTTTTCTCTACTATTACTATAGCCACTTGAATTTTCTTATGGCTTCCATTTGTGTTATGTATTTTTTTCATATTTATTTATTTCAACCTATAAATATTTTTGAATCTAAAATGTTTGTCCTGTAGACAAAAAAATATTTCCATCTCCCTTTCTAATCTATTCTGACAATCTCTGCCTTTTAGTTGAATTGTTTTAATCTGATGTTATTTTTGATATAATTGGATTATGTCTACCATCTTACTTGTTATCTTTAGTTCTCTCATTATTTTTTACTTTCCCATCTGCACTTTACTGATTTTTTTTGCATTGAGTGAATCAATTCTAATATAACATTTTTATTTATTTAATAATTGTCATTAGTATTTGAAGTTATTTTTTAGAACTTAATCATAATAACTTCATGAGAAAACTTCTAGTTTTTGTCCTGTGATTCCTTAACTGCATCTTTGTGCTAACTCTTCCTACTCTTGCAACAGGACTAATGTTGGTGCTCACGTGTCTGTCTGTGCTCATGCATCCAAGTGCTTATAAGCAAACATGCTAACATGGTGGAGCCAAGTTGGTGCTATAATAAGGAAGCACGTGTTCAGAAGTCTTTTCGTTATTTCCCTCTTCATGGGCATTGGACAGGTACCCAATCTAGGTCTGCTATCATCTCTACTCATGTACAATTAATTCTCCTATAGCCAATGGGAATTACCAGCTGCAGGAAGCAGCCTGTGAAGAGCAAACTGCCAGAGAGATCATTGCTTTCTCTTGCTCTCTCTGCAAAGCATGAACAAATTAATGAAAGGTTTTATCTGTATCATAAAACAAGTCTCCACAGCTCTGAGAATGCCAACAGTAACATAACAGAAGCGCGCTGCAAAGATTAGTGGCAGAGAAGATTAATGAATAATGTAGCAAGATTTTAAACTAGATTATCACACTGAGGTAGCTTGTCAGAACATTAGGTAGCTTATTTGACAATCCACCTTGCTCAGCAGTGACTGAGTACATGTTGGCCAGCCTCATTAGAACACCTCGGTGCAGCTCCTGTCCAGTATTCTTATATATTAAATTCATGCCAAAAGACAAAGTGGTGGTGGGTCAATGTTGGAAGCCACAAGTCTCTTGGCACATTGCATCCATATCCACATAAGAGTCAACAAAAAAATAAAAATAAAAATAACGTGACATAACTTTCCATTATAAGCTTTTATTTTGTCAGAGAAAGGAACTTAAGCAATCATAGAAATATCCACTAAATATTCAAACAGCAGAAAACTGTTTTGGGTAATTAAGACAGCATCTGCCTAGGCCCATGCTAAGTTACTTGAAACAAATAAACAAAACTATGAGTTATATTTGCTCATCATATTAGCTGTGTCTAAAAGAGTACCGCTATCATGGCATGCAAATGTTTTCTGAAATATTGGTATGAGTATACCCAGGAATATTTTGACAGAATAAACACCACCTAGTTATGCCAAAGCTCTCTTCTAGGCATGACAAATATAATGCAGGAAGAGAAATAGAGGATAATAAAATTTACATAGAAAAACATGATCTGAATAGAATTTAGTCCAAGGTCAAGATGCCCAAATTACATTTGCTTGACTTTATTCAAACCAGAATGTCTAAGTCTGATTCACAAAGCAAAAAATCTCATGTTAGGTGAGCAGGCCTGGGCCATCCAATTCCATCCTGCTGAGTTTTCTGCAGCTCCTGGAGTGGACATGCACAGATGGCCAGGTGACAGAGCCACAGGACAGTGGTGCATCCAGGCTGTGGCACAAGTCTCCAGAGAACAATGATTGGAGGCCAATAGTGTGTGTGTGTGTGTGTGTGTGTGTGTGTGTGTGTGTGTTTAAAACTAACTCTCCAGAGCCTAGAAAAAGGGAAGGCACTGTGTGTCTCCCAAGTAGGCCTGACGCTTCCTGCTCGAGGTGAATCAAAGGGCGGATCTGTCGTGATTAGGTAAAAGACACTGTATTCTGCTTCCTGGGTTGTCGTTTTTGCTTTTCTCTGACGTATTTTCATTTTTTTTTGTGATCTTTGGTGATACTTTGCTTCATTATCCATCTCTCACATTTGAGGCACTCACCAAATGTTCTTGACTGTTGGTTAGGTAGGCTATTGGTCAGCCTACTGACACCTTGAATTTAGCCCAGTGAGATGAGGGTGACCCTACAGATCATTTGAAATGGGACAGTAGCATTGAAAAGGGTACATCTGGTCAGCCTATGACTAGTTGCCTATCTATGTTAAAGATTAAGGTACTAAACTGTCCAATGGAAGCTCTGTCTGTGTAGGGGGTGGGGGGATACTGACTTTGGGTTTCCACAAGCAGTGGTAAGGTAGCGGGGAGACATTTTGCTACCCCCTTTAACTGTGGAGGTATGGGCTCACCTGCCCAATTTCAGACAGGTACCACTGGCAGTTTAGCATCCCATCTGCCTGCCTGGATCCCCTCTTATTTGGTTCTTCATAGAATAAGCTCGTATTCTTCTAAGTCAGACATGATTGTGTGGGGTTTAGAGTGGAGCTAGGGATCTAACTGCTCTTCCTACAAACCTTAAAACAGTCCTCCAGGTTCGTAGTTTGACCAACTCTGGAAGCCTTAATCCTCATTCAACCAACGCAGGGGAGATATGCAGGCAAATGACGGTTACAAACTTCAGTGTCATGCCTTCTCTTGGTGGCACAGGAGAATTAGGTGACAGGATATCTTGCATCCTGTCTCTTCTGTGTCCCTTTAGGACAAATGACAACAGTAAGATTAGTCCATTCTCACCAGCACAGGATATACGTCCCCAGCAACAACTAAATTCTGCTGTGGCATACGGCCTCCACAGGTGAGAGACGGGATGATTTCCCAAACATCTGAAAGCACGTGAGCAAGAGAGACAACGAAATCAAGTAAACCGAGACTGGATCTTAGGGAGGAGCCGTCCAGTCTGCACGGGGGCAACCGCTACAGCCGTAGGAAGGGTGTCACGTTAGTTATCTCTCGCTGTGTCACAAATGACTCCAAAACTCAGGACTCAGAGAACAGCAGACCTTGTCTCCCACAGTGACTGTGGGTCAGGCATTCGGGGTGCCAGGGCGGGGCAGAGCTCACGTAGGGTTTAACGTGAGACACAGAGGGCCGGAGGATTGACTTTCAGGGTAGCTCACTCACACAGGCCCCAAGCTGGTCCTGGCTGTGAGCAGGACACCATGGCCCTTCGCCATGTGAGCCTCCAGGTGTTTTCACAAAACGGTGTCTTATTCCCCAGAGCAAGCAATGCAAGAGGAAGTGGCCTTTATGACTGGTCTTCGACATTCTAAACCCGGGCAGCCACGAGCAGCCCCAGTGCAGGGTGGGAGGGGACTGACCGATGAGGAAGCACCAGGACATGAGGCCCATTAGGCGCTCGTTACAATCGATGTGAAGCTCTTCTATGGGTGCAGAGAGGCGAGGGGGAGCCGATGGGAAAGCGGAGGGCATCGGGGGTTGCTGATAAACACTATCAGGTGAAAGCAAGAGCCCCAGCGTGTCCAAAAGCCTCAACATGAAAGGGAAGGGGGGGCCGGAGTGCTGGCCGTGTCTGAGGCTCATCCTCGTGGGTAGGAATCGTGGAGGGACGTCACTCTGAAAACGCTGGCACAGACCAGGATGGGAAGTTGTGGGCATCTGCAGGGAGGTCAGAAGGGTGCTCCCAGTGTACGAGGACGATGGTGGCCGGCGGACAGGAGGCCTCTTAAAGGCAGGGAGGTGGTGGCAGCGGAAAGGCCTCGGGCCCACGTGTCCCTGTCCACGTCATATCTGCATTTTCGCTTCCGTTATTATTGAAAGTTGCTGATGGGCATTCTGAGGTGCTAGTCCTCGAAGAGATAAAACGTTGAAGGTTTAAGAATGACCCCACCCTCCCGAAACGCCCTCTAGCAGCGCTAGTCGGGGTGCACGGGGTGGACGCATTCTATGAAAGCGGGGGGACCCCTACTCCTCCGGCAGAGCCAGCATTTGTGTGTTGCTTACTCATTACTGCCGCGAGGCGGAAGGCCCCTCTGGCTTGGAGGAGAGAGAGGATGGGGGGTTGCGCTTTCCGGGTGCCGATGGGGCCACGTGGCGGGGCTGCGGTAAGCGTCTGCGGGGTCACGTCTGCTGTCCATCTCCACTGCTTGGTCTCTCTGTGTCTGTCACCCCTTCTCCCTTCCTCTCTGGGTCTATCTCTCGCCCCCTCCCGCCCTCTCCCACTAGATGTGCCGTAAAAATCAGCGTGTCCGGTCGTTGCTGGGCGAAGCTGTGGTTGCAGAGCGAGGAAACGCCTGGCTGTGCGGTGAGTCCTGTGAACCGGGGGGAAGGGTCACGGCTACCTGCAGCGTTTGGACCTTCTCCCCGCCCGATCCCCAGCCCTTTCCATCCCTTCTCACTTTCGGGAGACGGCGTGGAGGACGGGGAAGGACAAGAACGAGGCCATAGCTCTGCCCGATCCGATGACCGAGCCACGTAACCTGGCCCAGCGACGGCTCCTGCGGCTTGAGGCTCCCTTTCAGCTTCGGGCCACCTGTGCTTCCGTCATGTAAACACTCTGCGCCTGCAGGGCTGACGTCGTGACACCTTCGTGATAAAGGCACAGAGCATGACCGGCTACCGTCTGCTTCCTGACGAGTAAGTTATCTGAGGATTGTGCATTTAGGGGGGATTCGGGGAGCAGCGTTCCCCAGAGGGAATGAAACAGGTAACTCCTGGCAGGAGTTGGAGGGGACAGAACAGAGCTTCGGAGACACTGCCCCGGGAGTAAAGCCGAAGGGTGGCCACTGGCTGAGGGGAGGACTGAGCCCTGGGAGGCACAGTAACCGGCGTGAGGCAGCAGAGGCCCCTCATGCTCAGGAGTGACGACCTGCAGCTCCGCCCTGAGCGGGCCACGTGACGCCAATGTGCCACAGGGGCCCCGGACGTCCTCTGCTCCTTCCTGAAATGGTCTTCGTGGCCGTGCTTTCAAGACATAAAACTGTCTGAAGCAGCTGATAGTCAGAGACGCCACGTGTAAGGGCACAGCAGAGTTCATGCAACAACACAATTAAAACTCAACTGGGAAACTTTTCAGAAAGTCATGTCCGGGGCATATGGATTGGTTTCATGTAAGCAAAAGACGGACACAGTCGTGCTATGAGCAGAGGTTTGCGGACGCGTGACGATCTATTTATACCTCTGAGTCAACGAGGAATCTACCTAAGACTCCAAGATCCCAGAGAGCCAGTTCCATGGGCATATTAACTGTCCATGTCAGGAATGGGCAGCTCGATATTAAAAATAAAAATCTCTTTATTGCATGAACATGAAGACATGTACTCTTCTGAAATAATTTAGAGCAGAATTGCAAAAAAAGATCTATGTAAAAACAGGTAGGTTTCTGGAAATGCAGCCCCAAAAGATTTCACTTGCTCTTCTTCCTAATTCCATCAGAAATTCATACACATTGTTAGTAACTGAAAATAAAGGGGTGCAGAGAAGGAACTAAATGGACTCTTACGTGTCTTCTTTTTCCTGAAAAACAGTTAGCTTGACTCTTACGGAAAGCAGGGGCTAAGTGTCTGTGTTTTGAGAAATTATCATACTTTTACTTTTTTCATAAATATATTTTTTCATTAAAATGTTTAAAAAATGAAGTTGACTATGAGAATGACAATTCCTCTATAATGCTATTTATTAACCTTAATAACAAACTCTTGGTTTTCAAATTTTTCACTTATTTTATTCTATTTTAAAAGTAAATTATATGTGTTTAACGTATACATAATTATCTGATATACATATACACAGTTAAATGATAACTACACTCAAGCTAATTAAATTTTCATCTCTTCACATGGTTACCAATTTTTTGTGTGTGGTGAAAGTACTTGAAATCTCCTCTTTTAGCAAATTTCCAGTATTTAGTATAGTCTTAAGTACGGTCATCGTGCTGTACCTTAGATTTCTAGACTTATTCATCCTACATAACTGCAAATTCTTATTTAAACTACTCCAGACCCTATCATTAAGGCCCCCAATATGCAGAATAATGAACATTACCTAAAAAATTTCTGCCGTTTATAACGTATTTCTCAGTAAGAGTTATTTGTCTAATTATTTTATAAGTATGCGTATATATAGGTCCTGTAAGCTTGGAAGTTTGGTAATGAATGCAATGGCCTGGTTTGAAGGATGTCCATTGAGCTCTCCCCAGTTCAGGGATTTTTCTCAGGTCTCCTGTCAAGTCAAAAATAAAGGAACCCTAGAATCCTGGCCCAACAGGCACCTGAGTGCAACTTGGAAGTCCGAACAGGTAATTTCAAACATCTAATTGACTTCCTTCCACCCAGGGCTCCTTCTTGGCATCTAATCTGCCATCTTCTAAGACCAGAACCTTTGACCTCGGTTAGTCTCTTGGGCTCCAAGTCCTCATGTCTTCCTGTCCTTCAAATTAACTCTGGGGAACGTGTGCTCCCACAGAAACCACCCCTTTCACAGCAACTGGAAAGAATAAATGCTTCAATTGAACCAAATACAGTTTGTTTTCAGTTACCCCTCGGTGCAAAGCTCTCCCGCTACAACCCTCACAGGAGGCCCTGCCCTCATCACGCAGACGTTAAGTGGGAGACTGACCCTCACGCAGAATGGCACCGCAGTGTGCCCACAGAAGGAAACACAGAGGAAAGGTTCATAACGCACAGGAAGAGGAAGTGGAGAGAAACGAATGGACCCACACGGTCACCTGAACCTCGGTGACGTACTGGTGAGAGCTCTTTGCGTTAACGGTGACTGTCGGTTAAGAAGAGCTTTTTATTGTTTGATTTTTTTTTTTTCCTCTAGGGAATCATTTGAAAAAACACTGCTGGTTAGTATGCTGTATCTTGTTAATAAAAAATCTAAATAATTTTCAGTTTATTGCTTGTCTGTGACTTGATTTTGCTGAACTAAGAATAAAGAAACTGGGACGATAGAAAGTCTTTTAGTTGGAAACCTCTCTCACATTACTAGTAAGAACGTCAGATTGTAAATTTGTTCCTATTGACTCACCGAATGAAAAGAAGGTTTAGTCTTCCCATCTATTTTAATTTTATGTACCTCACTGTCCTGCCACATTAGCAGCTGTGGCACAAGACGTCAGAGCTCAGGACTTATTTCTGGCATGTTCAGTGACACCAGGAAGAACCATGTGGCCCCTAATAAATAATCAAACAGCAGAAGTTCCTGGATACCCAAGGAAACATTTATGTCGGTGTGGGCCTAGCTGTGTCATTACCACTTTTGTGTGAGCAAATGAATATCTTACAGACAACCCTTAACGGGTAGCTTCCAGCTGGCAGTAACTCCACCTAACACATCAAATACAATACTCAACGTGCAACTACATCTACAGGGAAATATTGATGAGTGACCCCTGGATTTTCACACCATGTGACGTTACAGTTTTCACACTGCACTGCTGAAACAGTCATCCTCAAGGGTGTCATGCAAAATTACTGCGATGATGTCCTTCAAACCTGCTGCCTTGGGTTTCCTACATATATTTTAATATTGTGTCCTCTATGCTCTCCAAATGGCAAAATTCTAAGGCGCAGGTAGTAGTGAAGTTAGGGGCGATTCAAAATTCATGGACTTTACAGAGCAAAGGAAGCAGAAAAAATGGTTACTAATCTGGTTCCATTTTTTAAAATTCACCATTGGTAGAATGCAAATGTATGAGGGGTGGTCAAGAAATTCATGAAACGGGGGTGATGTAAAAGAGGTGGGGGTCCTAGTGCACACAGTTGTTTGTCTTATTTTCAGTGTATGCGCCACATGTCAGCCTATTTGCGTCTGTGTTGTTTCAGGTATCACCAAAGCAGCACATCGCTTGTGAAGAAAACCCCAACTATGGGTAAAATTGAATTTTGCACCATCATTAAATTCCTCGTTAAATAAGGGAAAACACCTCAAGCCCTTTTGGAGGAGATGTTAGCAGTTAATGGGGACTGTTGCCCTGGGAAGTCCATGGTTTACTAGTGGCTCAGCCTCTTCAAGCGGGGCAGAGAGTCCATTGGAGATGACCTCTGCCTGGGCTGCTCTGTGGAGGCCACTTCCTCAGACATTGTGGAAAAAAGTTGAAGCACTTGTGGTGGAAGATGCCAGATGGATTTTTGGAGCATCACCTACAACCATTCTGGATATTCTCCATCAGCATCTGAGGACGTCAGAGGTCACAAGTCGGGGACCGAGCGTGCTCATACTGCTTTAAAAACAACAGTGTGTCCAGCGTTCGTGACTGTTTTGGGACCTCTGCAGAGACAACAGAGATGAGGTTTGAAACCAGATTGTCACTGGAGATAAAACCTGGGTTCATCATGATGAGACTGAGTCAAAGCAGGAGTCCGTGCAGTGGCATGACAAGGGCACGCCACCCCCTAAGTTCAAGATGTCACAATTGGCTTGAAAAATCATGATTGCTGTGTTTTGGGACACAGAGGGTATCCTGCTGGTTGATTAAAGAATAAAGGTGTCACAATAACTGGAGAGGACTATTCCAGTCTGCGGAAACAATTTTAAAAATTGGTGAAGGAGAAAAGAAGAGGAAAACGAACCCCCGGGCGCTGCTCTTGCAGGACGACGCGCCCGTGCACAGGGGCCCTGCTGCGCTGGCTGCTCCTCATGACCGCAGCTTCCAAACGTCACACCACCGTCCCTGCCGTCCGGACCTGCCTCCGTCAGATTATTATTTGCTCCCAAATGTGCAAAAACAGCTTTGAGGGAAGAAATTTACAGATGACCAAGAGGTTAAGCTGCAATTGGAGGGCAAAAATGAAACATTGTTTTATGAGGTCATAACCATATTGAAAGATCTGAAAAGTATATTAGGGCTAAGGGTGAATATATTGAAAAATAAATAAAAATAATAAATAATGTATTTTACCTTCATCCCCTTCCTTTTGTGAATTTCTTGACCACCCCTCATAAGTCAATTGGTTTTTCAGGTCAATACGAAAACAGGGGCTGCTGTTGTGTGTGTGTGTGTGTGCTCACCATGGCACTAAGTATTTGGAATCCTGCGGTGTCTGTAGTGGAAAAAGAATGGGATCACTCTGACCCCAAAGCATCTTGTACTTCACATCAAATTCTGTACTTTTCGAAAAGTCATTCATCTGAAACACAAATACAAAAAACTGCTTCCACCTACGTAACGATACAACCGTAACAGCTATGTCTGGTCTTCGACCCCAGGCACCATGATTAGGGCTTAGGGAGATGTAATAGCAAACGTGGCCACGAGCCTCTCCTCATGGCCCCGGGATGGGTCCTACAGATTTCTTTCACTGATAGGAAGGATGTCACTGAAAGAGGGAAAGTTTGATGGCCATAAAGATGGACCCGACTATGAACCATCAATTTTTAATATCTATAGAGTACCAGGATTATTTAATATTAGTCCAGTGTTTTATAGTATTTTATTTAAGGATCTTTTACATCCATGACTTCAGCCAACCTCACTGCATCTACATAAAAGAAGTAAGAGAGAGATTATCTTTTAAATTATAAGAATAATATATTCAAAAATTTAATGACTTGCTGATACAGAAATATAAAGGTCTGAAAGCTTACCTTTAGTGAACTCTAACTTGGGCAAGCCAAACCCCTTTTGGATTAAACTTCCAGCTTTGTCTATGTGCTGTTAGGTGTGTAGGAAGTCTGAAGGTGTTTTCTTATTGTCCCAATAAGAAAGAGTGAAAAGCATCTTCAGACTTTTCTGTCTATAAATCCTGTTATCCAAAGAGAGAAATAAGGCACAAAAGAGATAACAGACTTGTTGAAGGTACCTCATTGAACTCATCTTAGACCTATAGTCACTAAATGCCATTTTATGCCAATGCAACGACTTGTTTGATTGCATTTAGAAAACTAAAGCCTCTCACGGTCAAGAGTGAGTGCAAATTCCACAATTTAACAGTCGAGGTGAGGATTCTGCTGTCTTCCCGACTCGACCTGTTTCGCTTGTGGTCCCCTTCCTTCCTCCTGATTTCAGCCAGGACATCTCATACTGAAGACAGGAAAATGAACTTGCAATGAAGCTCATGAACCCCAGTGAGCACCAGCTGTCTCTAGAGAGTGTTTGAGAGAAAACTAGGCTAGCTTTAAATTGTTCCTCAGAATTTAATTATTGAAAAGCACTTGAAAATCTTGGTTTGGGGATGCTCTCTACTCATCAATGCATTTTTATGACTTTGCACAAAAGCTATTCTCAGGAACAAAGCAAAGACATTAAGATTAGTCTATGGAGTGAGATATTGCATTGTTCTATTTAACAAGCATCTGAGTATTCAGTGGTTTCAGGAACTGGGGACTAGACAGATAAAGAGAGATGGAATTTTTCATGTCCTCAAGGACTTTACAGTTAGAAATAAACAATTATGACACAGTGAGGTATGTGCTGTATTGGTCCTTTAACAGTGCATGTTATTAAGAAAAAGAAGACTACCTGGCATTAGTATTTCCTTTCTCCACCTTCACTTACAAGAAAGTGGCTCCAAAAGCCAATCAAAGGGGGTCATATTGGATATTACTGTCCAGGGTACAGAGAGGGAATGCAGCAAGGTTTTGGAGTAGAGGAAGCTGGAGTGGCCCGACATGAAATCCGAGCTTCCTGCGAGAATTGGGCAGAGAGGAGGAAAGTGCAGACAGGCGTGCTTCTGGGTCCCAGTGCTTTAGATGAGGGGGTGAGTTCGCAGAGCCGTGACGGGGCATGTGTGGTCAGTGATAGGAACCGATGGAAGGTGCCAGAGGCACAGACGGTGGAGACCACACCAGACTGGGTGTAGGGCTCCCCCTTCCTCTCCTGACAGCATGCAAGTTCCAGTTCTCTGTCTATCTCATGGCAGGAGCGGAAGGCTCTGTGACAACTGAGATGAAATAATCTGTCATCGGATGGGGACAAGCCTCTGAACAGATTAAATATAATTCATAGAAACAAGAACAGAGGAAATTCTTGCGCTTGAGGTTCGGATAAAGAGCACCTCCTTTTGACAGTCCTTGTTCATCTTCATCATCTTTGCAGTTTTGCAAGTCCGGGTGTACACCCTCCTTCTAACTGTTCTCACCTAATTTTGGAGGATTTTGCCAACCAAACAAGTCAGGGATCCTTGATTGCAGGCAACAGAAACTCAACTCCATTGCATTTAAGAAAAATGAAGTCCCCTAGGAAAGTTCTGGGCTCAATGAATTGAAGGAAGTTCAGAGAAGCAGGCAGGAAACAACCCAGTTGCAGAAGTAAGAAGCAGAATTACAGTCCCCATTGTCAAGTGCATATTCACGGGACAAGCTGGATCCCAGACATTTGAGTCCTTTTCTTTCTCTAAGTTTTAAAACCTCCTGCCAACTGGCCTAACTTGGGTCATGTGATTATTTTCTTTTTGCTAGGACAAGGCCTCTAACATTACTAACTTCCAGAGTGATTATAGTGTATAAGAACTATTTATTCTAAAAAGTCAAGGTGTTGTTTGGAATGAGAACCTGATGGTGGCTCAGTTAAAAGGAATAAATATGCGTCACTCTTGTGGCTTTGGGCCATTGCCTGCTACCAGTGTTCCTACACTGTCTGTCCACTCCCAGTCCTGCTGGCCACCATGGCCTGGTTAGCTCACTGCTCTTCCTGTTCTCAGACTTGGCATAATCCTAGAGCCTGAGGGTCTTCTCATCGTGCTCTACATTCTATAATGTGGCATAGGATTGTTATAATAATAAAACAAGAAAATGCAAGTAAAAGGCAACATAGTGTAGCTTGAACTCTGGGATAATGTAATAAATATTAGATGATATCTGAAGTCAATTAACTTGAATATAATCTTTTCTTGGATCACGCTAGCACGAGAACATTGTGCCACTAAGATTTCTACAGGCTCCAGTGGAAGCAGTCCACTGCTGCAGGGAAATCTTTACTCTCTCTAAGGGTCCCATGTTGATCTCCACCTCTCAGATTCCATCTCACCAGATTCTAGCCATGTGGGTCTCTCCTTGGGTCAAGAGAAGTTGTGTCTGAGTCAAGTAAGAAGATAAACTCTTTCTAGGATCTGTGAGGCTGTGCTGAACTCTAAATACTCAGGAACAAAGAAAGTTTAGCAAAAAGTTGACTGTATCTGTCCATCCTTGAAAGGACGGGTTAATAGTTTGAGCTAATCACCACATATCTAGCTCCTTTCACAGACAATCTTCCTTCAGAGTCAGCACAAGGTACTGCTCTCAGCTGCAGTCCTGGCTCCCTCCCACTCAGCTACACTGCCCTACAATGAGCAATGTCTCTTTTCCAAGAACCCAGTCCCTATCATGTTCCTAACCAGTATCACACCTAAATGAGATACACCTACCTGGATTGCCCTGGTGTCATCCTTAGTCTCTGGCTTTGAGTGAAGGGTCACTCAGAGCTCTAGAAGGAGCTTCTATAAACCCATAATGGACTAGAAGTCTCCATCATTTCCAAGTACATTGACATCCCATGAAGGCTAGGAATGGCGGGTCCAGAGCCCACCACTACTATAGTAGCTTTAGTCAGAGACAATTTTAGTGTTAGGATGAGATACCAAGCAATGGGCAGAAAACACTCAAACACACTCAAGACATTTTTAATAAATTCTGCTTGATCAAACTTCCCTCTGTATTTCTGCTTTCCTCAAAAAGTGACCTTTGCCAAATAACTTACTGAAAGTGTGGCTTGCTTTCATTTATACCTTCAATTTATTTTTGAAAAACTTCTATTGGAATTTTGCCCTCAAGACACGACCCAATCTGCTCTTATAAAAATCAACAAAAGGGAGGCTCTAAGGCGGTAAGGAGAGAGGAGATCTTTGACACCTTCTCCAGAAAACACAATTGAACAACCTGGATCCAACACTGGAAACCCCGAGTGACACAGTCTCCGCTGAGAGAGCCACATGTCCCAAGAAAACACCTGAAAGTCAGAGAAAGAAAAACAAACAAGAGAAAAGGGAGGGAGCAGAGCAGAGACTGGGGCTGCAGGGCATGACCCTACTGAGGCTGCAAAAGGAATGAGGACAAAGCCAGGGGACACTGCCCAAAGAGCCACACACCCCGGGGTGGTTTGGAGGCCAAGGGGTGACAAGAGCAGAGGCGAGAGTGGCTGAAGCCCTGTAAGACTGTGGGCAAGTTGAAACCCCACCAGTGGCAGCGCTCTAGGGCCCCAACAGGAGCGCCATGCCCCAGGGCAGATGAGAGGCTGAACCAAGCATCTGAGCTGCCCTTGGTGAGAATCAGGCCCCCAGCTGCACTGTGGCGCTGTGACCACGAATCAGCTCTACCAAGTTTGAAACTAAAAGCTGGCTGCCACGGAAATGCTGACAAGAATAAAACACAGTTCTGGGTGAAGCGTGGGCTAGGGAGAAAAAAGAAAGGCTGAGCTCGCAGTGTGCACTCAGCCCGCAAGTGACTCGAGATCACAGCCCGCATCAGGCCACTCTGCACCCGGCTTGTTGGGGCATCCCTGATGAACAGACTAGTGCCACAGCAGAATTAGTAACCAGGGGAGCACCGCAGGAACCAGAGCAGCCACAGACCACACTGTCCCCAAACCCAGGCAGAGACCAGAGACAATGGGCCTGGCTGCTTTCCGGAACTCGATTCCAAAGCTCGCCCCCACAACTGCACCTGGAGTCAGCTCTACAGCCAGCTGCAGAGAAGGAAGACCAACAAACCCCACACCCATGGAAACCGGCCATAGAGCTCAGGAAAACTCCAAAACACAGGCACAGCAGCTTTGTTCTGTGCTGATCTCAGAGGCACAGCACATCACTGCCCACCACATCTTCCAAAGGAGGGGGCTCATCAAGACCAAGGCGACAGGATCCAAAGAAGAAAAGCCCCACTTTGTAGGAAAGCTCCCAGAGACAGAAGTTCAAATAACCAAGAGGAAAATATTGGAAGATGCTACAGTGATACCAACGAGGAAGAGAACGAAAGAAAGTCCTCTCTATATCTGCTACGAAAAAAGCCCTCATTCCCAGAAAAAGAAGCATATCAAATACAATGAACACCTCAGGATTCAAAGCCACTCAGAAAGAAAATGAAAAATCTCCAGAAGAGGAAATATATGATCTAAGTGACACAGAATTCAAGGCTGCTCTTCTTAAGACACTCAGAGAGCTGAAAGAATGTTGGTAGAGTGCCCTGACACAGACAAATCATCTCAGAAAGGAAATCTGTGACAAAAGGAACATTTTAACAAAGAAATTTAAAATTTAAAAAAAAGGATCAAAAAGAAACTCAAAAGATAAACAATACAATAAAAGAACTGAGAAATGAACTAACTACCCTAGAAAACAGGGCCAACAAATGGAGGAAAGAATTAGTGACATCAAAGATTGAAGCATGGAAACAACACAGTAAGAAAATAGGGACTTCAGAGTCAAAAGAACTGAAAGAACTCCACAAGAACTATCTGACTCCAGTAGAAAGGACAACATTAGGATAACAGGAATCACAAAAGGTGCAGAACAAAAGTGCACAGAGAGCTTACTCAGTCAAATGGTAGATGAGAACTTTACAAACCTACAAATAGATCTGGAACCCCAAATTCAAGAAAACAGGACCCCTAGCTACCTGGACCCCAGCAGACCTTCTCCAAGACACATTATAATGAAGATGTCAAAAATCAAAGACAAAGAGCGTATTCTCAAGGCAGCCGGGGGAAAATATATATCCAACCTTTAAAGGAAAGCCCATCAGACTTCTCAGCAGATACTCTACAAGCCAGGAGGGAGTGGAATCATACATGCAAAATATTAAAAGAGAGAAATTTCCATCACTTTGGCAGAATTCTCCAAAGGCTCATAAAAGTGGCTTTTTATCCAAGCCATATATTTTTATCAAAATGCTTTTGTCTCTGCAAAATTATCCTTTAGATATGAAGGAGGAATAAAGACCTTTTAAAACACACAGAAGCTGATGGAATTCTCCAGCATGAGGCTAGCAGTTCACAAAATGCTGAAGGAGGCTCTTCAATCTGAAACAAAAAATCAAAATAAATGGGGACGAGTTGAGACAACAAAGAAATAAAAAACAGGAGGAAGTAATGGCCATAGGAAATCCTCACATATCAATCATCGCCCCAAATGTACATTGACTGAAATCAATAAAAAGACACAGAGTAGCAGACTGGATTAAAAAACAAAGCCCATCCGTATGCTGTCTCCAAGAGACACTCCTCAGCCACAGGGACAAACACAGACTCAGAGTGAAAGGATGGGAAACAGTACTCCAAGCAAATAGTGACCAGAGAAAAGCAGGAGCTGCCACAGTGCTACCTGATGAAACAGACTTCAGGTTAAAAAAGATAACAAGAGACAAAGATGGACATTACATAATGATAAAGGGCACAAGACAACAACAAGACATGACACTCATCAATATATATGCCCCCAACCAGGAAGCACCAAGATTTACAAATCAACTACTAACAGATCTAAAAGGACAAAGTGACAAAAATACAATTGTACTGAGGGAAGTAAAAAAAAAAAAACAAACCCTTAACAGCCATGGACAGATCATACAAACAGAAAATAAATAAGCAATATCAGCTCTAAATGATACATTACAGCAACTGAGCATAACTGACATTTACAGGCCCTTTATCCACCCAGACAAGACTACACATTCTATTCTTCTGCACATGGAACATTCTCCAGGATAGACCACATGCTGGCACACAAAACTAGCCTCAGCCAACTCAAGAAGGTGGAAACCATACCAGGTGTATTCTCAGACCACCACGCTTTGAAATTGGAGATCAATTGCAAAAGGAAAGCAGAAAACATCCCGTACACATGGAGCTCAAACAACATCTCATTTAAAAATGACTGGATCAAAGAAGAAACCAAAGAAGCTCCCTCTGCCCACCCACCCCTGTGCTCCCTCCAGGTTCCTCACTGCTCCCCCACCCCCGTGACCAGGGTGTCTCACTGAGGCCACCCTCACAGTCAGGCAGTGCTCCATCCACACCCCCAACTTCCTCTCCCCTCCTTCCCGTCTCGACACTCTTGACTCTCATAATGTTGAGTTAAACCCCAAGTTGACAAAGACTATCTCATTCTTCTGAAACAATTCTTTAGTTTTACACATGGGCAACCCCAGACTCACAGAGACAAAGGCATTTCCATAAAAATATATGGCTTGAATAAAAAGCCACTTTTATGAGCCTTTGGAGAATTCTGCCAACAGGATGGAAAAGAAGCGTAACTGTCTTTGTGTGTAAGGTATTTCAATAAAATGTATGTGAGCATTAGTAATCGATACAGCTATAGAGAATTTCCAAATTTTCTAGTAAGAATGAAAATATGCCTTTGGGGTCACCAAAGCCCGTGATGTATAGATGAAGCAATTCAACCGTAGGGACGACCAGGCTCAGAGTCCCACAGTGAGTCAATGCAACCCGGACAGGTCTCCTGGGGCCGCTGCCCTTTCCGAAATGTCTTGCTGCCTCCATTGCAATGAAATGTTATGAGAGTGCTTAGAAGTACAATAGACATGGGAAATAAATATTTAATAATAATAATCGTCTACTTTAATATTCAAGTCTGTGTTCTAAGCACGTTATTATGTTAACTTATTTAATTCTTACAGAAACAGAATATACACTAAAATTACTATCCAGATTTTATAGATAAGGCAACTGAGGCCCTGAGAGTTTAGTACGTTCCCAGTGGCAACCTACTGTGTTGGTGTCCCTGGCAGAACTGGGATTATGAACCGACCCAGTGGGTCTGCATCTCAAACACTCTTTTGTGGGTGAGTTGGGATGTAAGAAAGGTTCAAACCTGCAGGGCATTTTTCTGAGTTTATTGGAGCCAAACTGATGACACTTGTCAGAAAGAAAAATCTCAATGGATTGAGAAAGGACTCCCGAGAAGAGCAGTTTTGCAACTTATGTGAAACATGAGAATGAAAGGAGGAGACAGAAGGAGGGTCGCCTGAAATCTGTTGGTGATGTGTTAAGGGAACCGGGACAAAGTAAAGCAAGGAACCCTCTGGGGTCGGATAAAAAGGAAAACGAAGAAACACGCTTCTTTTACATTGATGGGCCCAGGGTAGACCATAATGGACACCTGCAGCACATAGAGATGGGATTTGGGAAACAAGACAATGACGAGGGGTTCTGTGCTCTGCTGCAGTGGGTGGGCCCCGAGAGGTCCAGGAAAAGGGGATGACTCGGACATCCCAAGAGTTTGCTATCTTAGATGCAAAAGGACACCAGCCAGGTTCACTGAAGGTAAAGATGGACCTACAGGAAGGAAGCCAGAGGACCAGGACTTGACTACTGGCCATCACTCACTTTGACCGTATTTTGCTGTGTATAATGTGTACCCACATTTTTGGCCCAACTTGCAGGGAAGAAGTCTTTCATTTTAATTTTTTAATTCAAAATTTTATTTGTTTCTATTTAAGTACTTGTTTTTTATATTATAAATGAACGATGATCACATATATTTTTAAATATATGATGGTACAAGAAATTTTATGTAACAATGATAAAACACAAAAACGGATACAAGAAATTGTATGTATAAAATTGTTATATATGTAAAAATAATGATCATATTTCGGGGTATTATATTGCATATGGAGATTGTGATTCATTTCTAGAGTTACACTTTTCACTCATAAAGCGTAAATAAAAGAATCAAAAATTTATACAGACACAGAATTAGCACTCCCGGTGTATAATGCGCATCCTTATTTTCCCCTCACAAATTTGGGTAAGAAAGTGTGCATCACTCATAACAAATAGGGTCGTTAGAAGTGCTTGTGTCAGATCATGGGACTGGTTACTCCCGTCTCCGAGTCCGCAAGGCCCACCCTGCAGGACCCCCTGAGCTTGGGAGGGTCAGTGCGGGCCCTTCCCCCACAGGAGGAACATTTAGTGAGCGCCGTGCTTGGCTCTGAGCCACTCTTCACCTGCACGATTTCACTGCCCCCTATGCAAGCAGGCATCTGTCACCTGGAGGGGGACACCCTGCCATTGCTGACAACTTTTACTGCCCCTGTGACAGGAAACCCAGAATTCTTCTGGAGTTCCTTCTGGAATCTTCCACGTTTTTTACTACTTATCCCTGCAAATAAACACCCTCCCAACATTCATTCACCAGAGTCCCCAGACCGAAGGCTCTTCCTGGTGCAGTCCTTTGCTGAGATGTGTGTGTGTGAGGGTGTCCCAGGGCAGAACGTGACCGTCATGGAGGGAAGTGGTCTGGGGTGACTGCGATCAGAATGACTGAGGCATTTGATGGGTCTCAGCACCCCGCCCAGGAGGCCAAAGGTTCCTGCCTCAGGGGGAGTGTGAGTGACAGAGGCAAAGCCCCTCCTACCCCCCCGGGCACAGTGGCAGGAGAGGATGCCAATCAGCCAGCGGAGGGCAGGGATTGGCTGGAGAGCTGCACCCTTCTGGTGCGCACTAACGCGAGCGCAGGGATGGAAAAGGAAGGAGGGTTAAACAGCTCTCTCCCCGGGGTCACAGCGGGGTGGGGGTGGGGTGGCTGGCGAAGCTGGGCCCTGTGGTGGGGTGGCAGGGTGCCCAGCACCTGCAGCCTGGGGCCCCCGGCCAGCGCAGGAAGGAGGCTCACAGGTGGGCCCTGTGGCGGGGTGCATGTCTCCCGCAGCCTGGGGCCCCCGGCCAGCGCAGGAAGGAGGCTCACAGGGAGTGAGGGGCACAGGGAGTGAGGGGCACAGGCAGGACTGCGCTGCTGGCGGAAAGAGTGGGTCCCTCTGAGCATGTCTGCAGAGATCCACCTGAAGAGTCCCACTGTGCTGCACCCCCAAACGGATGGTACCCTATTGTTGGAACACAGAGGGGATTTCGGATGCAACCTGACACTGGTCTGGTTTGGTCCGGGGTGGGGGATGGAATTACTTTTCTTTTGGTGTTTACAAATCACGTAGCTTTTAAATAGACTCATTTCCTTTTCGCCACACCTTTACCTTTGAAATTTGCATATGAGCGAGGGCAATGGGACCCCTGGTTCCTGGTCAGTAAGAAACAGATGTAAACGGTGTTATTAGGCGGTCACGTTTTTAGAAAAGATCTTCAGCTACTCTCTCTGGCCGAGAGCCCACAGGGCCCCAACCTTCCTCATCCTGGGGGGCTTTCCTCCAGCCCCAGAAACATAAAAATTCTTATTTATCATGTGGGGCCATTGAATTCTCTTTATTTTACCAAATTTCTC
This sequence comes from Lyroderma lyra, assembly GCA_004026885.1. Classification (NCBI taxonomy): domain Eukaryota; kingdom Metazoa; phylum Chordata; class Mammalia; order Chiroptera; family Megadermatidae; genus Lyroderma; species Lyroderma lyra. The sequence continues at coordinate 5,931 of PVJL010006699.1, read as the reverse complement.
AACTTGGCTTGAAGCCACTATGGTCCCTGCTGAAAGTCCCGTCATTTTGTTTTGCTAAACGAAAGGTGGGAGCTCCCTGGTGGTGCAGTGGCTAAGGCTTCGGCGCTGGCGCTGTCGGTGCTGCGGCCTGGGTTCGATTCCCAGCCAGGGACCTACCCACATACAAAAAAGAAAAAAGAAAAAATAAATAAACGAAAGGTTACCTATGGCCAGGAGAGATTATAAAGCCCCCCCCTTAGCGGGTAGGAGCTGCTGCAATCGGTTGTTGTTTTAAATAACAATCCCTCCCTCCCTCCCTCCCTCCCTCCCTCTCTCTCTCCCTCCCTCTCTCGCTCGCTCTCTCCTTGTAATAACCTTTTCAGGTAGAACTGGTGAGCCACTTTTGAGCAGACAGAAGGGGAAAGCTGAGAGACGTCCCTGAGAAAATAAAGGACCCGGAGAGTTCCGTGCCAGGACTCTGTGCTCGGAGCACCACGCCTCCCCTGGCCTTTCCCTCCCCCGGCGGCTCGCCGTCAGCACTCCTGCGTGCCCTGTTCTCCTACGTCTTCAACATCTGTATCTAATCTGTTCCAGAAGTGATTGTGGACAGTAACTGGACAATGTATTTGTGAATGTAACATCATTAAATTTAGTGTATGCCTCCAGAAACACTGATTCTCTGAGGCATTTATCTTTTTGATGGCAGCATTAAAAAATCTGTATACAAGGGGGGTCCCCCAAATCAGAACTATCTTCTGGAGGGTGGGCCCCTCAGGAACAGGCTTCCCTAACTAGCAGAGGGTCCTAGGAACCCATCTGCCCCCGTGCCCCAGTGAGAGGCTGCGTTTCTCTTCACTGAGTTTTCCTGGAGACTCCGAACGCCTTTGCCCACTTCCTGACGGGTGATTTACACGAGCAACGTGCGGGCTCACACGCACCTGCCCACGCCGCGCTGTTCTGCTGGTTTTGACCAAAAATGGTGTGGACCCCCCCCCCACGTTCACCCAGCTTCGCCCTGAGCTTCTGTTCTTTTATTCCCCGATGAAAAAAGGGGAACGTTCTGCCGACGTGGGAGAGGTGACCCAGAAACGGCAGAAGCCCGAAAAGGCCTCAGACTCACGAGTCCAAACACCGTTTTGAGCCGTGCAAAAAGCGTCTCCGTAGGTGGACTGCATCGGTCAGTCCTTTGAAGGTGACCGAGGTTGAAATGCAAGAATACATACAGTTTTTTATAAATAAAGCCTCGTTTTGCGGGGTTCCCCCTCGTCCATTTTAACACCCCACCGGCTTAAGTCAGCTGTGTCATTCTTAGAGTTTGTGTTGGAGGCAGCAAATGAATACCTTATTGTTGCAAAAACCAAAATAAATCACACAAAAGTGTCCCTCCCCGCTCACAGCCCAGCGCACGCTGCTCCGGCGTCGTTTCCCGTCTCCGTGTGTCGCCTTCGGTGCCTGGCCCGAGAGCTCTCGTGGTGGCGCTTCCACCTGCCCACGGGCGCCGTGTGCCCGCTGCGGTGAGGGAGCACCAAGACCCCCCACCCCCCAAATACCACCCCTCTCTTTGCTGCGCTGAGGGAGCACGGGTCACTGTTTTTGCAGAACGGGGCTCACGCATGAACGTGTTTTGCTTTTTTGGAAACCCACAGTGTGCCTGACGACCTGTCCTTAGTGTGCTGTGCAGAACTTCCTGCCGCCACCGCCTTTCTCCTAACTTACCCCAAGACCCACCCCCCAAATACCACCCCTCTCTTTGCTGCCAGCACCATCTCTAAGAGGTGTAAGTATGACGGTGGCCTCCTTGCTCAGAATCCTCCGTGCCCTTCCCACGACCCCCCCTTCGTCCTCTCACGCGACCTCGGCTGCGGTTCAGGGACCGACCTCATCGTGCCCCCCACCCCCGTCTCCCCGGCCTGACTTGGCCCTGCACAGGCGCCCATGGCCCCCAGAGCCCCTCCTTGGATTGCACCCTGCTGTGGGCTCCCTCCTGTCTTCAAAGGCCTCCCCGCACCTACAGCTGCACCCTGTGTAACTTGTCTGTGTGGGGTCTGTCGCCCCCATTCAGAGGTCACCTCTTAAAGGAAAAGATACTGTTTCTTTTGCTCCCCCACGTGTCCCCCAGAAGCTAAGACTATGTCTGTACATTCACAAGTGAAGAAGTCACCGGATAAGCCGGCCTCAACCTTTATAACGGCGGCACGGCATTCCTCTGATGGTTTATCCCTCAGTGTTTTTCTTGTTTTCGTGTCTGTCTGTCTGTCTGTCTGTCTCTCATGCCATTGCAGGCAAGGCTGCCACGACATCAGGAAAGTGCTTACATTTGGAGGCAAGGAAGGACCGCCTCGTCTTGCAACATTCTGTTGTTTTATTTAAGAATGCTTGGTTTCTAATAATCCACCAAGCTGCTCGTTTTGTCTCATTTCCTCTATCTGAGTTTTATTTTTAAATATTAATATAATGCAGGAGGGAGGGGGGGAGAGAGAGAGAGAGAGATTGATTCTGAGTTGCTGGTTGGCTGCAGCCGAAACCTGAGAGCCGTGGGGCATGGGAGAGGCGGTAAGCCAAGGGTACACGGGTTCTCAAATGACCTCTCTGCTGGAGTGGGTGTGCTGCCATCATCTGTTTATATCTTTTTAAAGGTATCATTTACCCAGTAAACATCCACTTAGGATTCTCTCCACTTGATGCATGAACCTGGAAATGTTAGGTCTGGTTGTTCATTATGGCTGAAAAAGCAGTTATGAAGATAAAGGAGGTTTGAGCCAGAGGGGACCGTGGCACCTGAATGTCATATCTCCATACAAACCAGCCACTGTAGCCCATTTCCCATGGCACGTGCTGGGACCTAATCTGCCATCATTTAAACCAAGTTTCTGCAGTCAGTGACATAACGCTACCTCGATTTATTTATCATTTCTGCCCCTTCCACTTAATCTTGCTGATGAATTGTCCCTTGCTTCTGGGTTCCTGTTATCACTGGGCCTCAGAAGCCGTGCCTGTCTAACCCCCTACATAAACCCCCCGTTCAACAACCAGGTCCTAAGAGAAGGAGCGATCTCTTTCACAAAGAAGAAAACGTGTGTGGATGAACTCTGAGCACACACCCATTGAAGACCTCGCATCTGAGTAGTCGGGCACATGGTTTTATACCTAAAATTTAGCAGAGGGCTGGTCCCTGCCCCGAGAACGTACAGCTCATACCTTTTCCATCAAACGGAGGCGAAGCCCCAACAATCGTAAAGGAAGGAATGAAACACATTTGGCAGAGAGAGAACTACAGAGAGAGAGAGCGCGAGATTGGGCCAGATTCGGTTCGCTTCTGCTTCGTACGTAGGTCGGCATGACCACATGGTAACGTCGGAACGTGGCCACTTGTTTCAGGTACAGTCACTGGGTCTCAGTTGAAATGAGCCACTTGACCTCCAGGATTCCCACGGTCCCTACAGTTCTTCGCGTACAGTTCTGTCTCTACATCCACTTTTTGAAGCTGTTTAAGACGTAGCTTTCAAGATGTTCATTTTCTAATTTGAGAAAGTGTGCAGGAAAAATTCCTTGACTTAGACTTACTTTTCAGTCTGCGTTTCTTAGAACACGTCCGGGTCCGTGAGAGGACGCGGACCCAGAGCCCGCAAGCCCCAGAACGGAAGACTTGGCCCGTCACCACTGCTGAAGGACAGGACCCCGTGCAAACACCACATCCTCCCACTGCCAGTGGCTCGAAAACGCGCCTCTAAGTGTTGTTATTCGTTGGTTTTGATCTCGTCCTTCCCAAGATGAAAAGAACTGAAGAATTCCAAGCAACTCCTGTCCCTCCCAAGGCTGGCGCATTAGTTCTCCTGCAGTAGCTGGTGGAAACGGCGAAGGACTAGCACGTGGCCTTGTCTTCGGTGTGCATCAGTCCACGTGGAAACGGTGAAGGACTAGCACGTGGCCTTGTCTTCGGTGTGCATCAGTCCACGTGGAAACGGTGAAGGACGTAGTGTGTGGCCTTGTCTTCGGTGTCTGCGTCAGTCCACGTGGAAACGGTGAAGGACTAGCACGTGGCCTTGTCTTCGGTGTGCGTCAGTCCACGTGGAAACGGTGAAGGACGTGGGGCGTGGCCTTGTCTTCGGTGTCTGCGTCAGTCCACGTGGAAACGGTGAAGGACGTGGGGCGTGGCCTTGTCTTTGGTGTGCGTCAGTCCACGTGGAAACGGTGAAGGACGTGGTGCGTGGCCTTGTCTTCGGTGTCTGCGTCAGTCCACGGAACTGGGCTTAGGGGAAGCCGAAGTTCAAAACCCAGGCGTACGCCCCGAAGTGCAGTTTGCCCAAGTCGTCCCTCATGTGACGAACATTCTGCTGAGGATTTAAATCAGGGCAGCACCTCACCGCTAGTGCAAGTGACTCTTGTGATAGAAGAGGATTGTTGTCACGAAGCAAATCGGCTCCAACGGGCACTGAGACCCGCCGTGTGCTCCGACCGAGCCCAGCGGCGAGGCCGTGACTCCCGTTCGCGTCCTCGCACCCCGGGCTCCCGGGCAGTGCTGATGGCACAAGTGACCTCACGGGGACTGCGCCCACGTGCTCGCCTGCCCGGAAGCCACACGGGCGTGCAGTCGGCACACGCGCGGATGTCACCCTTGGTCCAGCACACGTGTCCGCTCTTCGTGCGCTCGGTGCTGCGTTCAGGGAGACAGCACCTGCAGACGCAGGCGATGGGCAGGCGGCGTGGGGGCAGAGGGTGAGCCGCCGTGAGGGAGAGGACCCCGGCCAACGCGGCAACGAGAAGCCAGCGCCGCATTAAACGTTTCGAGGGGATGCTACCGGAAGGCGGGGACAGCTCTGACAGCAATGGCGACCTTCCCAGACACGAGTGTGGGAGCTCTGCGTCCGATCTCCGTACACACAGGCTCCGGGAGCACGCCGGAGGGTACGGCACGGAAGATGCCGTGTGGGAGGCTCCTGGCCTGCCCGTGCCCCGGCAGTCACCGCGGGTCCAGGGGACAGTGTGACCAGCGGGGAGCAGGTGTCTTTGGCGGGTGGCCAGACAGGAAGCGGAAGATTCAGGCAGGAAGCCCAGTGGAAAACGGGAAGAGGCAGCACGAGCGCAGTCAGAAAAGGGGCTGCGGCGCCCGTGGTGGGAGCCAGCGAGCACGGGTGACCGGTGTCATCGGCCCTGGGGGGACGGCGCCCTCAATCTCAGCCTCTGCTGACTGTGGGAACGGGAGTACACTTTGCAGCGGCCTGACCTTTCATTAAGGGTCAAGGACGTTCTGTCGGACTTCTGGGGCGGTTGCACGGTACCGAGTCCACATGCACGGCACCGGCACAGCGCAGGCTGCTGTGACAACCGTGTGTCCATCCTCGAATCTGTTAGGTTGGACATCACAATAGCGTCATCGAGGACAGACACGATTCAACTTTCCTAAGTAACGTCTGTGCCCTTCACTGAAGTCTACGCCCCGCGAGGTCGGGGCCCATGTCACGGCTTCGCCTGTACCCGGGGGCACCGCCGCTGCCCGGCGCGGAGTGTCCCTAATAACGGGCGCCGGTCACAGCGCCGCGTCGTCGTTGTCCGCACAGAAGGTCCGTGCGTAACGTCCGTCTGCTGCCAGGTCCCCATGCCGGACCGAGCGTTTGAGTCTGGTGCCGGTGTCATAGAACGCGGGCCAGGACTTCCGGAAAGCTTCAAAGGCCGATACCCCGGCGCCTCGCGGCCCCGACTCCTGTGCCTCTGAGGACGCCACGCGCCTCCCTGAGCGCCCAGAGGTCACTCTCCGCCCAGCCGACAGGCGCGTGGCCCCGGAGGTACTTCCGGGGACAGGGGACCTCCGTGCGGGGCACCGTTTTGTTTTAACGTTAACTCAGATGCCTTCATCCTAACAGAAAAGACATGGATGCCTCACGGGGGCCGAGTGCCTGACAGCCCGTGCCCGTGTCTGTGCGTGCAGGGAGCGGGGTGCGGGGAGCGGGGAGC